>JAFFST010015074.1:27625-39024 GCA_022414735.1 Noturus placidus | reverse complement strand
GATAGATAGATAGATAGATAGATAGATAGATAGATAGATAGATAGATAGATAGATAGATAGATAGAAGTGTCACATTTCTGCTAACGTTCAGTGAAGAGACATTCAACTCAAATTTGGAAAAGTCCAGTTAGATCAAATTCTTTGCTTATAAATGGTAAATGGTTCATTTATATAGCGCTTTTATCCAAAGTGCTTTACACTGTCTCATTCACCCATTCACACACACACTCACACACCAATGGTAGCAGAGCTGCCATGCTCTGCCAGCTTGCCATCGGGGGCAGCTTAGGGTTCAGTGTCTTGCCCAAGGACACTTCGGCATCTGGGCCGGGATTCGGGCCACCAACCCTACGATTAGTGGATTAGTGGACAACCCGCTCTATTGACTGAGCCACAGCGGCCCCTTATACAGGTCTGGATAAGAAACTAACCTGATGAAGGTGACAATGTTTACTTTTTCATGCTTTTAAAAAAAAATCAACCCATATTGTTAGTTCACAAATCAGACCATAGCAGACAAATCAAAAGAAAAATCTATGAAAGTCTGTGGGCCCTATCCCATTTCTAATGTCTATAGAGCCCTACATACAGTCACTGCTCTGATCCGCTGCCTTCAGCTTTCGTGTTATTTTGAAATCATTGAAATAAATGCAAAAGCAGCAATGGTTTACGTTGAAAAATGTACCGAGGGGAGGCACTCACCCTCTAACCTAATGTGTCTAGAAATTCAATAATACCTGTGTGATGCTCTGTAGGTGTTTGCACAGTGTCTGTTCTCACTCTAAGAGTGTTAGCTTAAAAAAAAATAGAGACATTAGCACACAATGGAGAAAAAACCCCAAACAAACAAACTGTAACATGAGCAACATTTACATACTGGTATTAAACTTTCACATTCAAGTGATATAAAACATGTTTATTGATGAAAATGCAGATTTAATGGATTGTTCTGGAGTGAGGCTTCTGAAATGAGAGCTGTATGTGTGGGCCATCTAGTGTAGGACTATGGAACAAGAAAAAAAAAAAAGAAAGGGTTAGGGTTAGAAAGAAAGGAAACATTAAAGGCTGTTTATTGAACCATAGTTAAGATTTTCTTTGGAGATGACTGAATGTTTTCAAAAAATGGGTCAGATATCAGAGAAAACATATCGGATATCAAAGACATTTGGAAATTAAATGTATTTATATGTCAACATTTCTGGGTTCAAAAAGAGACTGGATTGGTTAATATTTTTGGTTTGTTTGATTTCATTACACTTTATACATCATTTTTATGATTATATTTACAATGCAAGTGATTTTTGTGTGAAAGAGTTTAACTGTGAAGTACTTCAGTTTAAAAGAAATAACAGCTTGGTAGCATTTAACCCTTTCTTACAGTACACCAGCGGAATGGAAATAGACTTATCAGACATTTTGAATAGGTATAAACAAATGCTGCAAGTCTGCTGCAAGTCTGCTACAAGATTGGTCCGGACAGGGTTGGGTTTCTGTGTGTAGAGTATCGTGACTCTGTGTTTAGCTGCTCTGCTGGTGAGGGGTCGTCCATATATTACGTCATCAAATTTTCAGGCATTTTTAACTCCCCCCCATGTCATCTAACGTCATCAGGCCCTTTACCCAGCCCCCCCATGATGATGTCATCATCTTAGATGTACACTTTAACTTTTTTACTTTTACTTTTAGGGGGTCTGCGGCTGCCATGTGTGGTCGGGAATTATCTACTAATATTTTGTACGTTGTTAAAATACCACAGAAATACTGACGTCACACTCACATCCTGTGGCGTATTATACGCCACAAGATGTGCGTTTGACGTCAGTATTTCTGTTTGTTTGTTTGTTGGTTATTTCGGCAATTTGCAAATATTTCAGTAAGTAAATAAATATATGATGAATGTGACAGTGGTGACACTAAACACGGGGAAGATGCAAATACATTGATGACGTAATCAAGTCCGTGAACCCCCCCCCTCCTTATCAGACGTCATCGTACCCTTCACCCCCCTCCTTGATGACGTAATATATGGACGAACCCTGAGCAGGGGGATGGGAAATTATTCACACCTCTCCGCAATAACATTGGTACAGAGATTACACAGACAGGACAACTAAAGCTCCTTTTGATAGTAAAACACTGCATATAAATAAAAGTATAACTTTTTAAACCTAGTATGCTAGGTAATGGAAAACGGCGAGGCATTATGAGGCATTAACCCCTATTGTTGAGTGTGGCGTCACAGATAAATTTAATGCTGAACATGAGCATCCCCAAAACAGGTACTCATGGATTCAGTGTCAGAAAGAGAAAGTGTTATTGTGTCGTTTGTATGCTCCTTTAGACACAAGCTTTCATTGCATTTCCCCCCTCAAACGCAGAAATATTCAGTAAGAAAGAAAGAAAGAAAGAAAGAAAGAAAGAAAGAAAGAAAGAAAGATCGATCTCTGCTTGTGCAGATTTGTGTTTCTAGCCTTTGGCCACTAGGGGGTAGCAGAGTCTAGCAGTTTGATAACTCCATTCATTTGACGTCAACTCCTAAAAAATGTTTTATCCAAAATCATTACTCCAAACTGTTCTACACACAAACCTATCCAAAATACGAATTGAACAGTAAACAAAGTGACTTTAAACCACACTTATATGTAACTGAATCTGCTAGATAATAATTTGAAAAAAAGAAAGAAAGAAAACAAAAACAAAAAACCCTATGCATAAGGCACAAAACTGTTGGGTATTATCTCTCTCTCTCTCTCTCTCTCTCTCTCTCTCTCTCTCTCTCTCTTCCTTCATGCCTTAACATGTCACATATTCTGCATTATGTGCTTTTATCACATCCTGAGGCCACACATTCCACATTCCTCCTCCATTAACACACACACACACACACACACACACACACGCACACACACCTTGGAATGGAACTAAACAGAATTTACAGTGGCTACAAAGTAGCATACAAAGCTACTTTGAGCCTATTTGTTTGAAACTATTATAACATTCGAATGCAATTAGACTCGCATACACTCTTGCCCAGCTCATCTCTATGTTTGTCACAAACATATAAACATAATATCTGCTAAAGAAAAAAAGATATTTTCTAGTTTATAGATGCGCATTTTTTCAGAATGATGAGTTCATCTTCAGTCTGAATCATCTGATAGCTATGGTTTTGTCTGGTCTGAATCGATAGACAACATGTGTATGTCTGAAACATGCTGCAACAAGTTATCATCAGGGTCTGTATCAATGCGATTATGTGTCTCGGAATGGAACTGTTGCTCACCACAAAGCACAAAGTTTAAAAACATCCGTTATGACATACGTTATATGTGCACACAGCTATCTGCTGTATGACTATCCCGAGTTATTTCTGTTCATGTGCATCTTGTCTGTCTTGCACTTGTGTGTGTGTGTGTGTGTGTGTGTGTGTGAATATATATGCTCTACATACTTTGCTGAACCATTATACACAATGTAGCACACTTTAACATTGCCACCTCACAGCTCCAGGGTCACTGGTTTGAGCCTGAGATCGGGTTACTGTCTGTGGGGAATTTCGCATGTTCTCCCTGTGTGGGTTTCTCCTGGATTCTTCAGCTCCCAAAAGCATGCTGGAATGTGGATTGGATACTCTAAATTCCCCCTAGTGTATTAGAGAGAGAGAGAGTGTGTGTGTGTGTGTGTGTGTGTGTGTGTGTGTGTGCATAGTGCCCTATGATGAGCTGGTGTCCCATCCGGGAGTAATCCTGTCTCATGCCCAGGGTGCCCATGACCCTGACCAGGATAACGAGCTGACTGAAGGTGAATGAATGACTAACTGATTGAAAGAATGAAGTATATTTATGTAGGATAAGAGGAGCTGAATCTACAGTCTGATTGAGGGCTATGGGAGGCGCTGTTTGTCTAGTGAAAAACGTCCTGGCTGAAAATCAAGGCCCCGGTGGCACCCTCTCTCTGTGATAGGAATTACAATTGACTGACTCGGATCTTTCCAACAGACTCGTTTCAGTGAATCGAGTTGTGTTTGGTTCCTTTATCTATAAGAACAGCCTACTTTCAAGTCATTTCAATTCAAAACAGCTTTGCTAGCTACTGTATATAGTGCAATATTGTTAAAGGAACAAGAGTTAATTTATTAATGAACAACACGTAATTAGTGGTTTGCACGTTTTCCTCACGCCTCCAGAGTTGGAGGTTTGAATCCCGCCTCTTCCCTTCCTTGTGAGTTTGCATGTTCTCCCTGTGCTTTGGGGGTTTCCTCCAGGTACTCCGGTTTCTTCTACCAGTCCAAAGACATGTGCTGTAAGCTGATTGGCATTTCCAGATTGTCCTTAGTGTGTGAATGTGTGTACGATTGTGCCCTGCAATGGGTTGGCAGTCTTTCCAGGGTCTCCCCCACCTTGTGCCCTCGCATAGGCTCCAGGCTCCCCAGGGAACCTGTGTAAGAACCTGTGTTACATTTAATGCTGTGGAACATCTGCGAGATAAGTACGTTCTCCTCAGCAGGTTTTTTTTTCTTGATATTAAGAGGAAAAAAACCCCCACAAAAGTGCTTGTTGCTGAGACTTTCCTAAGGTGGAAAACTTAATTACAAAGCACTGACACTGGAGACTCCTTCCATAACTTCTCTTTACAGAAAGCTTAATTATATCCATGATAATATGTTTTTTTTTTCTGTTAAATAGTAACAGGTTCTTCAAGTCCCTGTGAATGATGGACGCAAACACGTTATTATAAACATGTGAGATAATAATAGCCCCTGCGATGGACTGGCACCCTGTCCAGGGTGTGCCCTGCCTTGTGCCCGATGCCTCCTGGGATGGGCTCCAGGTTCCCCCGTGACCCTGATAAAGGAGTAAGCAGTAGAGCAGGGGTGCACACACTTTTATATATATATATATATATATATATATATATATATATATATATATATATATATATATACCTGTATATACTGAGTAACTTCAAATATATATACATGCAATATATGTTCATGTACCATGCATTGAAGATGGATGGATGGATGGATAATAATAGCTGTCAGAGCTGTTGTTATAAAAAATAAAACAACATATATTTATTTATTTGTGTGTGTATATATGTTTATATATTTTTAAAAAATAGAATTACAACAACATGACGATGATAAATATAAAAAAAAATGAACTAAAATTAAACACCCGAAACGCTCGTTTCGCATGTTTCCAAATCTTTTGCTCTTTAAAGGAGTCAGACAAAGGAATCGGTTCCAAATGTTTGCACTTCAAATGAGTCAATCAAATGAATCGGTTTCTTTGTGAATCGTTCATCACTAGCCTGTGTGTGTTGCACTGCACCGGTAGAGAGAGAGAGAGAGAGAGAGAGAGAGAGAGTGTGTGTGGGATTGCGAGCAGCGTTTGGCTCGCCAACATGCGGAAGGCGGAGGATATTTTCGCTTGAAGACGGAACAAAAACCAATTAAATTAAATTCGGTCAAATGGTGCGTTAACGAAGAAGAACGTTATTTGTTTTTATTTATTTATTTTCCTTCCTCCGTTTTCTCTGTGAAGCCTCGAGCGCCGGGTGACCATGTCGGGCAAAATAGAGAGCAAACACGGTGAGTAAAGCCTAAAAACACAAGAAACACACACACGGACGCGAAAATAGACACATTTTAGACCGAAGGAGCTAAAATATCTGTTCATATATATATATATATATATATATATATATATATATGTGTGTGTATATAAATAAATTCGTAATAGACATAACCGTTAGCCTGCGTTAGCGCCCGTTAGCTTTACAGCTAAAGCCCCGTTTTTGGGGGGTGTTTTTTTTTGGACCCCCTTTTCACACGTTTAAACGGAGCTTTTTTTCCCTGGAGAAACACGTCGTGAATAATATGTATAAATAGTTTTCTTTGTCTTTGTCGTAATTCGGATGAATTCTGTGGAGAAATGTGTGTGTAAATGGAGTGTTAGGAGAGAGGACCGCAGTGACCGCTGCTGTTGTCAATCTCAGTCTAGACTGTGTAAAGCTTCAGCTCGAGACTCACGTGTAACGGTGTTCTGAGGTATTTATAGCACTTTACTACAATTATAGCGTTTTTATTGTTTTTGTTTGTAAATATACATTTGATTTGAAATGTAAGGAATAGTCTGTGTATATGATTGTATACATGCAGCAGGGTTTATGAATGTGACTTCAGCACTGTTTACAGGTTAAATGGTATATTTATAGGTTTGGACTGGTCCGGAATACTAATCCCAGTTCATGCAGAGTATTGTGTAATAAATACTGTTATATTTCTACTGAGAAGGAATTCAATTCATAGCTTAAGTGCATATTGTTTTATATGAAAATGCTTCATGACACATTAATGAACATTATTATTATTATTATTATTATTATTACTACTACTAATTCCTGCATGCTTTAGTCTTTGCCTATTGCATTTGGTCTGACCAGCCTTTCAAATACGTCAACTGAGCACACAGACATTGTGCAAGGGATCGCTTCCTGTCTGTTTTCAAAAATGTTTATTCTGGGCTGTGGCGAGAAAGCTGGCATACGGATAAGCCGACATGGAAAAGGGGCGACAAGCAGGTTCATTTAATTACGCCACGGCGCCGTTGAATCCTTGATCCTAAGCAGGACTGGACGATATGAGAAAAATATCATGTCGGGATAGTTAAGGACATTTGTACGACGTGCATCACGATATATGATTCAGCTAACAAACTGTCCACAAAACAGTAGTAAAATAAAATCAACAACAAAAAAAAAACATGTTAAACTGAGTTTGGCAATGTTTTTCTTTAACGCCTAGACAGACATCAAATCAGCGGCGTCTGTTTGGTATCATTTTATTTGTAATTATTATTTTAAAAAATTCATCACCAGACCAGTGATATCCCAGAAAAGTGTATTGCATAATTATTTATTACGATAGCGATTATTATATCGATATATCACCCAGCCCTATAGGTGACGAGCAGATGTATGTATTTACGCCACATGAATTCTCGGTCCTAAGTCGTCAGAAGACGGTGATGAATTTTCTAGAACAGCAGCTGTTGCAGTAAGGTGTGTATCAATTTAAAGTGTTATCATTTCTCTCGCAGTGAAGATGGTGTATGGCAGAAGCTCCACACAAACCGATTCAAAACGGTGCGATGGTTAATATGGTGATGCTGATGGAAGGCTTTGCGGTTTTTGCATCTTGAGGGTAAAAAAACAGAGAGGAAAGAAAGGCAGGGTAGTGAGGGAACCATGTTTGTAGTTGTTTATATTGAACACAACTGTAAATGAATAAAAGGCACATCATGTCGTTCTCACACACACACACACACATACGATCACTGGATATACTGTAGTGTGTACTTTTAAACACAGGGTCAGCAGCGCATAACGTGTTTATGCTTGCACAGGTGGTGATGGTGTTATTTTATGTGTGTGCGTGCGTGCATGGTGTGAGTTTGAGTGTGTAATCAGGAAGCACTGATTGGGTTCTTTCGCTCCAGGAGTGGGCTGCAGTCGGAAAGAGTGTGTATGTGTTAGGGGTGCGGGTAGTGTGTGTCATTGCTGGTGGTTGCACTGTCATCATTGATGACCGAATGGGCTTTGTTGTTGCCATGGATACCATGTTGCTACATAATCATGGAGCTGTCATTCAGAAAAAAACCCCAATGAAACATGTCACCTGTCATTTCTCTCTCTTTTTCATTTCTTTCTCTCTCACTCTCTTTCTTTCATTTCTCTCTCTCTCTCTCTCTCTCTCTCTCTCAAACAAAACCTGGAAGCTGATCTTGACCTTACTTGACTTCCTTAGCGTAGTGAGAAATGAACCGAGAGGGGAAAGTGTGTGTGTTTAAGTTCTTAAAGTGAAGATTTGCTGTTTAGCAGCGTTTTATTTGTTAGAGAATGATACATACATTGTATACATTTATAGTTGCACATCCTTGTGTAAGTTGTTACTTTAGAAACGGTAAGGTATTAGAATCGTGCAGTCAGTTATAGAGCTGCTGTTACAGAATATTAACCAACACCTTCTGACCAGTCAGAATCAAGCATTCGATAGGCATCTATAATGAATGCTCCTTTAAGTACAGAGAGAGTGCGTGTATGAGACCATGTATGTGTATGTGAGAAGATAATTGTGTAGCCATGGAGGAGAGGTGTGTGTGTGTTAGACAAAGTACTGCTATTACTTTGAGTGTGCATGAGGTCTTGTGCTTAAGTGCTTTGGGGAAATGTTTGTGTTAGAAACTTGTCTGGGGGTCTTTAGGAATGCGGTATGTGTATTGGTGTGTGATTGTTGTGTGAGTGTGTGTGTTTCATTGGATAAACAGTTATTTAGTTAAGTTTAATCACTCTATCAGTCTTGCCAACCATATCCATTTAACAAGAATTTTCTCATTCTTAAGTTTCTCATTTTTCTTCATATATATATTAAGTGTTTATTTTATTGATTCTTGTTTTCTCTTTGTTCTTTAAAAAAAAATCTAATAATTTCTTCATTTTTCTGCCACAGCTTTGCCCGTTAATTCATATTGTGATTTATGCAATGAGCGTTACTTTTTGCATAACATCAGGCACATACACACGCACGCGTGCACACTCACACACCTGAAATAGTGATGCTCCAGGGCTCCTGTTTAAATTTGTTCTTCTGGCGCATGCTGTGATTGGTAGCCATGGTGTTGTTAGAAGGTTCAAAATGAACCGTGTTGGCTTTTGCTGTATTGTGATTGGCTGGAGGCATGGAGGTGTGCAAGAGTGGTGTTGGATTGGGCAGAGTTTAGCCGTGCAAGTCCCTTCCTTGGTAACTCTGAGCGCCTAGTTTCTTTCTCAGGACTCCAGGTTTAGATCTGTAAACTATAATTTGGAGCTTCAGAAACCAACACTGTACTTTTCTTCTCAGAATGAAAGGCATCTTCTTACTATACTGAGCTACAGTAATGAACTGTTTTGGGGGTGAGAGAGAGAGTAAGATAGCGAGAGAGTAATGAACTGTTTTGGGTGAGAGAGAGCGAGAAAGAAAGAGAGAGAGGAAGGAAGGAATGCGTGTTCACTTCACCATGAGCATACTGTCGGCCCGGTTTCCCATCCAGGAGAAGAAGGGAGGAGGAAAAACAATATAGTAGCAGCAGAAGTCACGAGCAGAGAGATGGATGGACAAATGTCTAGCGGATTAAGGCGTCAGAAGCAATAAGTATGTTTGTGTTTGATTAAGCCTGGCTTTTGCAACAGCATAAGCCGTGTTGAGTGTGTAGGACGGATGTGTTTTTGTAATCTGTTTCGGCCACGTTGTTGTTGTTGCTGCTGCTGTTGTTTTTCTTGAAGTTACTGTGTTGCAAGGCCAATCAGACGCTCGGGACTCCGTGGATTCGGGACTGTCCTGATCTCCTGGGAAGTTCTGACATCGTGGAAATCTGATGAAGGATTGACACTTGGGGAACTTTGTGACAGTTTGGTCCTCAGGGGATATTTTTAGTATCCACCTCAGTTCGAGGCCTGAGTCACTTGAGGTCATGCGACTGATCGAGATGAGTAAGACCTTGCGCTATATGGAGACACTTTGCCGCTGCTGTTTCCTCATATCATATCTGGCCTGGGTTGCGATTGGACTTGGAACTGTTTCATGAAGCTTTTCAAAAAGATGTTACGTACAGTTGATTAGCACAATTTATTTTATCATTAGGAAATTCAGGCCAGTGGACTTTTATTTGTTAGTTTGTTTTTTTTGTTTTACTCTGAACCAACACATTTTCGGATATTTCCCATGGACTAGTGTTACATATCTCTGTCCAAACTGCTGAACCCTGAACTCAAGCTTTTCTGGATTGCTGCTGAACAGGTCAGAGCTTCCTTGAACTACAAACCTAAAGGCGTATTTTTTGAAAAACTTTTTATGGTTTTTTGGGGGGGGGGTCTCCATTTTTTCCTCATCAACACTGGAACAGTTCTGATTCGCTTTTATATCTATATATGAGAGTGGTTGCTCTGATTGGAATAAGCTCACAGGAAAAGTGTCGTCGTCTTCTCAGAAGCGAAGTCAGCTGAAAACAAGACTAAAATGGGAAATACAGGTGGGAGAAGCCTAACATCATCGACAGAGGCTGACCTGATTTGGTTAGCAAAGCAGGAGAAGAATGCAGGTAAATCATGGCAACGTAGTGAGTAGCTGGATGAGAACTACTACTAATCAGTAGTGGATGATGATGATGATGATGATTATGATGATGATGATTGGAGATTTCACTACCAATAATTTCATCTTAATTTCAATGTTTTTTTTTCCCACTTAAACATTATTGTTCACTAAATACAATCTCAAATGAGCTCATATGTTCTTGTTGACCGAACAAAGCCGAGGTAACACATCAAATTGAACTAATGTGTGGTTAAAGGAATAAGACATGATCGGGAGTGCTGTTGTAGGGGAAAAAAATCAACAGCATGATGTCTTCCTTGCCAACGAGTAATAATGTGTATATATTAACGAATGACGCATCCTGCATTTTAACCATTTATAGTTACGTTTAGCCTTGCAGAATGTCCACGAAACAAGTTAGTTCCTGTTTAACAGTCATTTCATCACAAGCCTTATTTTTTTTTCTTTTTTTGAAAGTAAATAAGACAAAAAAAAGGCCGCTTGTAATGTTCGAGAGAAACTGGAAAGCACAACACCATCAATCCTGAAATCTTCCCCATGGCAGGAAAGGTAGTTACGCACAACTTTACCCCGATTGTTACAAATCTGACACCGGGAGCCTGCTTCCATAAATAAACACCTCCTTACATAAAGCATCACCTTGTCAAAAATGATACGTTTTACTTTGTTAAATAACAAGACGCTTATTAAATTATGGTTGTTATTACAAGTCCTTGTGTATGGTGCTACTATAGAAACTAGGGCTGGGCAACGTGACAACAATATCGTGTCACTACTATACACAGCACTTATCACGAAATATAATTTAGTTAACAAACTGTCCAAAACACACGTAAAAATGTTGCAAAAAACCTTAAACCCCAATTCCAGAAAAGTTGGGACGCTGTGTAAAATGTAAATAAAAACAGAATGCAGTGGTTTGGAAATCTCATAAACCCATAGGTTATTCACAATAGAACATAGACAATATATTAAATGTTTAAACTGAGGAAATGTAGCATTTTAGGACAAAAATAAGGTAATTTTAAATTTGATAACCGTATCACATCTCAAAAAAGTTGGGACGGGAGCAGTAAAAGGCTGGAAAAGTAAGTGTTCGTGAAAAGAACTGGAGGGTAATTGGGAACAGGTCAGTAACATAACCTATGATCTTTAATACAACGTTGAGTCTCCTGTAAAAATAATATATCAGAGTTTTTAACAGTTTCGAATATATAAAATATATAAAAACCTTAGATA
>JAFFST010015074.1:5654-18268 GCA_022414735.1 Noturus placidus | reverse complement strand
TCGAACAGTTCAAGGGGGCCGAATACTTTCGCAAGGCACTGTATCTATATAGTGTGTATGTGTGTGTGTGTGTGTGTGTGTGTGTGTGTGTGTGTGTGTGTGTATATATATATATATATATGTATGTGTATTTATATACAGTATGTGTATGTATGTGTGTATGTATAAATAAATAATGTATAGGCATAGTTTCAACCTCATTTTATTCACAATATCATTTCCGCTTTTACCCAGTACGCATTGTTCTGGGCACACTCAGGACGGAAGGGCAGAGCTCCTCAGGCTAACAATGGATTTCACACTAAAATGCGCAAATGCGTGCACACACACCACATAACATATATGATAACACACAGATGTAGTTTCCTGTGAAGCCATTACACACCCTGGATTTAATTTTTTTGTAGGTTTAGATATACTTTTACAGGTTCACTCTCATCATACAGACACACACGTGCATACTGAGTCAGATCCCGTTTCTGGTCACTGGTGGTTTAACAGCTGCAACTGCCTGTAAATTCAGTATTGTTCAGTCCCTCTCCTAAACACACACACACACACGCAGGATTATAAAACTGTAAGACAAACATTGTTTACTGTGTATTTTACTTAAATGGGCAGATAACTCCCTGGTCACAAGGCTGATCTGTCAGAAATGTGTCATGTCTTGGGTCATATGCTGTTAAGAGTTTAGTTGTAGAGCAGTATCATGTTACCCTTACTGTAAATATCGTCATCCTGGCTGTCACAGTGTACCGTACGATATGACCCCTTGTATCACTTTATACTCGACCTTTACCTCTTAATGAAATACTTCCACGCAGACCCCATAAGAAATATCCCATAAACTACATCGTATCTCATAAGAGGTCATGTTAATGACGACACAGTGTCAGACCTAACCCTTTACAAATAAAGTTAGTGGTGATGATCCTCAGATAGCGATTAAATCCACTGGTTTGTTTGTTTTTTGTGTTTTACTTGCTCTGTAAATACAACACTTTGACATCAGACCAGTGAAAACGACAGCCGTGTAGAGTGGATTTTGAACCGGTCTGACCGCATAAGAAAGATCTCTCAAGCTACATGGTTTGTCATGATATTTGTTATACAGTATGACTAGCGCACCACTGGTAATGATGATGCACAACATGTGGTATGTGAGAGGTCACGTCCAGTGAAGCATCCCAAAAATAAAGGCAAGTAGAAGGAAATAATGGATGACATGGAGACCAAGACGTACCCCGTTATTTTCTGATATTGTGAGACATCAGTGAGACTTCGTGACGCGTCTGGCTTTCAAGTGTGCGTCTAGGAGCTACAGAAGAAAGGTTACGTCTCCGAGTATCGCATGTGGTTATTACCACTTTTTGCGACACCATAATGTGGTTATACTACACAAACACATACACACACTTACTCAAGATTGTGCTCCATGATATTGAAATTATGGTAAAGGTCTTGCAGCTGAGTTTGTTTGTGTTTGTCTTCTGGGAACGTCCTTGTCTATGTAGTGATGCTTATCATTGCTGTGTGTGTGTGTGTGTGTGTGTGAGCTTCCCTTTAGTTCACAGAAGGAAGTGGTACTCTGTGGTGGTGTGACCTCTTTCTCTCGCTCTCTGTGTGTGTGTGTGAGTGAGAAACGGAGGGAGGTGGGGCGTCTGAGTGATTACCACATTTCCTTTTCATGAATGGTGGTCTAATTCAGCATAGCGTGAACTTCCTGTCAGAAATGCACTTTTGTCTCAGGTTTTCTGCGAACGTCTGAAATATAATACGTGGTTGTGTGTTATGACTACACAAAGATCGAAGAAAGAAAGAAATTTCTGCTTAGTATTGAAATGAGAATGATTACATGATTTGAAGTTTGAAACCCCACAGTCATTTTAGTTTAATATTTAATTCACATATACGTTTATATGCTAAATCAAAATTCAATAAGGCTCTAAAAGGAAATGAGCCACTCCATTATGCAGGCGAATATTTAAAACGTGCTAAATCATAAAAACCTGTCAATAAACACCATCGTAACTGACTGGCAAACTTTATTTTACCGCTGCTCACTGGTGCAGTACGTTATATGTAATTGAAGATGAATTAAAACCTTATACATTGTCATCAGCTGCGTAATGCATCGCTTGCAATACGTCTGTTTCAACTGTCCACATTTCACATTTCCTCTTAATCTGTAGCCCTTCTTTTCCCCAAACCTTTCCAGGTGTTGCAGGAGAGATTTCATTTACACACAAACTGTAATCTTCACATCATTCCGTTCTTCAGCTTTTTCTTTGTCCGTCGCTCCTCTCATTCCTCTCTCTGCTGTTTTGTCGTGTTTTCAGACTCTCAGAGGTCTCATATCTCCACGTTCACCATGAAGCTGATGGATAAGTTCCACTCGCCCAAGATCAAGCGCACTCCGTCCAAGAAGGGCAAACAGAGTGCTCCCGAACCATCCGTCAAGAGCACAGAGAAGCCTGTAAACAAGGTCATAAACGCTACACAATCTCTGCACAAACTGCGCAAACCTAACACAAATTCTACACAGTCTCTGCAAACTTTACACAAACTATACACAAGTCTGTACAAATTCTACACAAACTCTGCAAACTCTACAAAAACTCTAAATAAATTTTATATGACCTACACAAACCGCATAAACCCTATACAAACTACAAAAACTAATTTTATATATGTGTGTTTATTTATATATATTTATTATTATTTATTATTATATATTATTATTATTATTTATTTATTATATATATATAATTTATAAATATATAATATATATTATATTATGTATGTGTATATGTGTATGTGTGTGTATATATGTGTGTGTGTGTGTAATATATATATATATATATATATATGAGAGAGAGGGAGAGGAATAGTATTAATAGTCATATTTGTTTCAAACAAAAATGAAATAGTGAATATTGCCTATATTTATGATATTTTTACTTGCTAAGCTCTGGCATTCTGCAGTTCCGCTGTTTCTATGGCATGTCTACCCTTAAGCTAAGTAACATTAATGTAGGCCTAAGGGAAAAGATCTGGAGCTGATCTGGTTTTCAATTACGTTCTGTATCATAATGACACCCAGTGTTCACTCCAGGAACTACATTAATTTTTTTATTTTTTTATTAAAAGCAATTTTTGGATGCAGTTATGCTTGAAAATCCAGTCAGAGTTTTTTCATAACATATGGACTCGTTTTAATTCAAATATCTTTGATTTTAAAATGATTTTAAAGTTTGGTTGGTTGTTCGTTTGCAGAAGGTGAGCCGACTGGAGGAGCAGGAGAAGGAGGTGGTGAGTGCGCTGAGATACTTTAAGACCATCGTGGACAAGATGTCAGTGGACACCAAAGTGCTCCAGATGCTACCTGGCTCTGCTAGCAAAGTCCTAGAGGCCATTCTGCCCCTCATGCAAGTGGAGGCAAGGATCCAGCACAGGTGTGTATGAATGGGGGTTGTCTGTGTATTTTTAGGCATGTATTGCTGTTTCCATGAATGATGCACTGTTCTACTTGAATCTCGATTCTGAAGGAATTAGAGAACGGGTAAAATGCACACACCAACCTCTTTGTAAGGTATTTCCATTCACGTGCATATCGTAGACATCTTGTCAGCTCGAACCAGTGAGGTCATTCTCTTTTTACCTCTCTCAACAGCAAGGTGTTTCTACCCACAGAACTGTCACTCACTGGATGTTTTTTGTTTTTCACATCACTCTGTATAAACTCTATAGACTGTTATATGTGAGAATCCCAGGAGATCAACAGTTTCTAAAAAACACACATCAGTGTGCATGGCACCAACACCAAGATCACCTTTTTTCCCCGTCATATTGTTTGATGTGAACTTGAACTGAAGCTCTTAACCTGTATCTGTATGATTTCATGCACTGAGCTGCTTCTACATGATTGGCTGATTGGATAATTGCTTGAATAATCAGGTGTTCCTAATAAAGTGGTCGGTCAGAGTATAGTGAGGTGATGCCACTGTGTTATTGTTTATTACGGTGCATGGGTGGTGATGTCTCCGTGTTTATCTCATTCCCCCAGCTCTGCCGTGTCATCCTGTCACAATCGCGTTTATCAGAGTCTGGCCAATCTCATTCGCTGGGCCGACCAAGTGATGCTGGAGGGCATTGACCTAGATGACAAAGAAACCGTGGCGACTGTTACTGCAGTGATAAAGGCCGTGCTGGATGGAGTAAAGGTATGGGCTTTCGTTTCTGTCTGTTTTAACCTTTTCTGGTTACATTTGACTATTACATGTTATATATATTTATACATGGGAAGGACTTGTGTAATAGGGTACACCCAAGCAAAATATAAACCTGTGTGGGTGTTTTACAGGAGCTGGTAAAACTGACCATAGAAAAACACGAGCAGCCATCCCCGACATCACCTAGCAAGCCAGCGCTCCCTGTGGCCAAAGCAGAGAGGTAAGGCTCGGAGTTGTTTATCTCCATATGTGTGAACCAGACTTTGAGTAGATGTTAATCACAATTTGTGGCTCAAACCGTAGCGTTTTGTAACTGCTTAACTTTCCAGGAGTTGAAATCCTTATAGATCGAGCTTCTTCACCTGTCTTTCTCTGCATTGCTTCTGCATGTCTGCCTCTCACTCGTACAGCATGTGTGAACTGCCTCTAACTGAGCGGGAAAAGGAGATCCTCAGCAAGACCACGCCCACGGATAGCTTGAGGAACATCTCAGAAGAGGAATTAGCGCCGCCCAAACCTCCTCTACCAGGGTTGAAGTTAGCAGAGCACAGGTGAGGGTGTGTGTATGTGTGTGTGTGTGTGTGTGTGTTAACTATTCTAAACATAAAGTGTAATAATGTTGAAACAATGTTAAAGGTTTCTACATTAAAAAAACAAAAAAACCCCCATCTTATTTCTCTCTATTTCCTGTGCAGCTTCCAGAATGAGGTAATTGTATTAGTATGTGATCTCTAGGATGGAAGTCTAGGATAGGACCCTCTCCGAATAAAGTGCTGTAGTGTGTTCCAAGGAGTGAGTCACGTAATGTCCATAAGAGTCCTCTATTGCACATGTGGAAAATAAATCTTGTGGGTTTTTTTTTTTTTTTTTTTTGTTACATATTGCTGTGACTTCAAAATAGTCTCTATATTAAGGTTATATGCGTTATTATAAAGCATAGTATTACATGTTAATTTTTTTATATAAGAATTAATATATGAACACTCTTTAGTATTACCGAGTCGTTTTTCATCACAGCGATACTCCTATAGATTATGCAAAGCTGCTGTTTGCAGTCTAATAATAACAAACCAGATACAATAAAAAACACATTTTCATCCGGAATAATTACTCATTTGTTTATTATTAAAGCCCAACCTTTTATAATACCCACTAAGCCTGAAAATGAACTGCTTACATGGCCTCTAAACTTGGCAGTTCACATGCGCACGTAAACATGTAATCCAAACCAAATGTACACGGAAACAAGGAGTGCCGTTTAGTGTCTGCGTTACCATAACAACAAAAACCCCACGAGTCCTGAGAGCGTCAGAGTGTAATCGCATTAGTTCAGCATGTTAGTGTTGAGTGTTCGATCGCCTGACTTGTTTTGACAAGTTGTAAATTGTCAATTCCGGTAAAGTTTACTCCAGATATCCTTATTAAAGATAGTCAGGTGACTGTATTTGTCTGCGTCATCGTGCTTCAGGATATGATTCTTGCAATTTAAAGGATTCTCCACCTTTTTTTTAATTGGAAAGGATATAAATTAGAATTGGCACAGGTTGGTATATTGTTTTATTTGACTTGTTTGGGTGTGGGGAGGGGGTATGTGGAGGGGATACTTATGCAAGGCACTGTAGATGCTATTATTTGACTTGTCACTTATTCATCTGTATCGTGGTGTTAAAAGTTTAAGATTGCAAGAGGGGCCCTAGCTTCTATGTGTGTGTGATTTTCAAACTGCGCTGCAAGAGAGCAAAAGGATGAGCGGTTCTGATAACACACATGAGAAAGAGGAATGTCTGTAATGAGTAGACAGCTGCATATGACTTGAGTTTGTCCAGTTTAATGGTGTGTGCGCGTGTGTTTAGCTCAGTGTATGTGATGATTTGTGCATATGTCCCTCTTTCTCACCGTCTTCCCTAATCCGTCTGTCTTGTTCCTTGTCATCTTGTATTATCTTTATTGTCTTTCTGTCCTCCACCTACAACCCTTTTTCTTCCTCTGTATGCTATGGACTCCTTTCTTCACACTGCTCATCTCTCTGCGTCCCTCCGACATCGTCCCACTGCATCGCCAGGAGCAGGATGCAGTCGTGCTTCAGTCCTGTGGTGACGGAAATGTATGTCAGCCAATAGTGTGCTCAGGGTGCATTATGAGATCACACGGCCTTGGCCTCCTGACTGGACGGAAGCCGTAATGTGCATGTGATTACATGGCAGTGTGGTAAAATTGTACATTGGACAACCTAGAAAAAGCTTGTTTGTCGTGGATTTGCATGATCAACCCTTCTTGTGCCTTTTTGACGGTCTGTGTTCAGCTCCCTTGTGTCCCTGGTTATCTGGCTGAGCCAGTAAGGCATGTTGGATTGTCAAATAAGTATTTGGGGAAACCGCCTTACTAATTGAACACCAGTCCTCTGCACTTGCTAACTTTTTGCTTGTGTGTTTGATAGTCAAGTCATTTGACTTTATCACATGATCGAATTGCTAACACACGGTTTGTTTTTCAGCCCACCTGCTCTGCCTCCAAAGAAGCGCCAGTCCGCCTCCTCGCCCACCCGCATAGCCGTGGTAGCCCCCATGAGTAGAACAAACTGTGGCCTCAACCTGCAGCATGGAGCTCTCAAACAGGTACGAACTCTTTTACGTTTACCTTGACCTTTCAATTTCAACCTCTTAACTGCTTAACTTGTTGCCTTTTGGTGTGACCTTTACTGTCCCCCTAACCCCCTCCCCCTCCACCAGAATGTTTGACCAATCCCACCTTTTGCAACAAAGTTTGACTAATCCCGCCCACTCCAGCAGAAAGTTTGACTAATTCCGCCCACTACAACAGGAAGTTTGAATAATCCCACCTACTACAGCAGAAAGTTTGTCTAATCAGTTTGTCACTTGGTATTTTTAAAGAAGTATGCACCAAATTGTGACCTTTTGACTTTCAAAACAATATGCCTTCTGAACCTTGCCTTGATCTGTTTAAATCCTGTCTTTGACTTCTTGTTAATGCATATCACTCAGTTCCTGTCGGATAGTCTTATTTGTCCCTGTCCTAAATAGTGTGGTGGTGGTGGTGGTGTTGTTTGTCATTGCCATTGTGTCAGCAGCAGGAGTACGAGGTAGAACTACTACAGAGGCGCTTCTCAGGCGGTAGCCAATCGTATGGTGGGGATTCACCTCGCCTCTCGCCCTGCAGCATTATGGGGAAACTGAGCAAATCAGATGAGCAGCTTTCCTCACTGGAGAGGGACAGCGGCCAGTGCTCACGCAACACTAGCTGTGAGACACTCGGTACATGCACACACACAAGCATACACACTCTTTTACATACACACATTTTATTGTTGACTCCGGTGTTTAATAAAAAAAAAAAAAATACTAAATTAATAATTTGAAGGACCTGGCAACTGTTAACTCTCCCTCCCTCTCTCCCTCTCTCTCTCTCTCTCTCTCTCTCCCTCTCTCTCTTTTTAGATAACGCAGACGGATATGACCCCGATTACGACTTCCTCCATCAGGACCTCTCGGTGTCCGAGCCATTGCCATTTCCCACGGCTCCCAGCAGCTCTCTGAGCCCTCTCCCAGAATGCCTCAGTGAGACCCCCGTGACTTCTCCTATCCCAGCACAACCCCGCTTCAGTGCCCCTGTAGCCCCACTCAATGCTGTGGGAGCATCCAATGGAGAACGACCCCCTGCACTTCCACAGAAAAAGAGACGCTCCACTCCCATCCTGTCAACCTGCCAGCTCTACGAATTCCGTCCCTCTGATGAAGACACGCCCACTTCGTTGGTCACACCCACTATGACCAACGGCACTGAACTGTTATCCCCAAGCGACAGCCCTCCACCTCTGCCAGAAAAGAAGAGCAGAACAAGTAAGAGTTAGTGCATTCTAAAGTGTGCGTGCATGTATGCTTAGTAAAAAGCAACAACCCTGCTCCACATGTGGGTTGTGAAATGTGTGTGGTCCTGATTTAATGTGTATTTTGTGACGTGTGTGTAGTCCTCCAGTATATGCAGTTTGTGGAGGATTACTCCGAACCACAGCCATCCGTCTTCTATCAGACTCCTCAGAGCGAGAGAATTTACGAACAACGCAGAAACAAACGATTCCAAGAAGTATATGGGTCCAATGACAGCTATGAGACTCCGCCCCCTCCGGCTCTGCCACCCAAACAGCGGCAGCTGGTATGCATAAAAAGCGCTATACAAATAAAATTGAATTGAATATACACAATCTCTTGCGCACACACATAAGAACAATGAATAGGATAGTACTAGGATATATTTACAGTTGTACGAGGTTTATTATTATGTGCAGTATAATATGGACGTGGACCAGATTATGAATCCATTTCTGCAGCTTGCAGTAGCATATCTTTTCAACCACTAAACGTTTTAACATTTATGCTATTAGCATGGAGCCGTCTCGTCCACCAACGTGCACTCAGGTTTTTGTGGTAAAATAGTTTTCTCTCTGCCTGCAATGCACCTCTGAATGCAGTTCTCTGTTCGGTTTGGCCCAGGTTGATTATTCCTTTAAACTGCTAAATCGATCAGGTACTGTATCTGGAAGCAGATCTCCCAGACCAGGTCAAATGCCACAGGTCATTCAGAGGTCACTGATTAATGTTTAAAGAAGGGCCGAGAATATCGTATTGGGATGATTTTGAAAGTGGGCCGAATGTTTTCAGGCTGTTTGAGGGAAAGCAGATCTGTCTAGGTTTTAAGTAAAAGGAAGGGATTATCGCGTAATCAGGTTTTGTGAGTTTCTAATGCAAAAGAATTGATTGGGTTTAGCATGAAGTGCATCACTGTGTGAAATTGTCACCTTATGTATTTTATACTGGTGGAGTTGGATAAAGGCAGCTTTAATTTGCTAGACCGCTAACTCATGACCAGCTAACAAATGCCGCGCTCCATGCTGCGCTCTCTCGCACACCGTTCACTCGTAATCATTTATTTACTCTGGGTTCTTCCTTCCTGCTTTCTTTCTGGATCTCTGTCTCTACCTTTCTTTGTCTGTTCTTTTAACTGACTCTTTTCTCCTGTTTAGTGGTGATAGCTTGTTTACTTCTTATTCTTTCTTTCTTTCCCTCCCCTTCGTCTCGGTTTTTCTTTTGTTTAGGCATCTCACTCTTCCTCTCCCTCCTCGTCTTCCTCCTCCTCTATTTCGCTCCTCCCTCCCTCCACTGGCGTTCCAGAGGAGACAGAGTCTGCTATTGGCCTCAGCCTGTCTGTGTCTAACTCCTTCCTTAGTGGCCACGCCTCTTTAACCACACCCACGGTGAGTGACGAGCAGGGCAGTTTATTTGTAATACACAGCATCAAAAAAAAAGTTTATTTTTTTTATACAGTGTGTAGATGTATTGTGCGATATTATTATTATTATTATTATCTTTTGTTGAACATTGTCGCTCTGGACGTGTACGTGTTTCTTTTTGTTTTTTGAAACTTGTATTCTTGGTCACGTCTCACTTCTGCGGTTCCTTTTATTCCTTTCAAAAAGTTTCGGTTCTGCACAGGAATACTTATTTTATTTATTTCCAAATGCATATATAGTTTTAAATGAATGTATATTGTTATACCACAACGCATTGATTTTTTTTTCATCTCGTCTTTGCCTGTTAATAATGTGAATGAATTTTTCTTTATCTACATGTGTTGTTGAATTTGTTTAAGCCAGACTGAGCCCTGCTTTCAGATGTCTAGATGACTGGTTCAGTCTCGGAGTACACATGATGGGTGTTAATGGGTTGCCGGGCAGAAATGTCTGAAACAGCTGCCCACATCGGTGATTTGGCCAGGAACAACACAATAGGGAATTTTATTCATTTAACATCTCCAATTGCAATGTGGGAGCAGCTTTGCTTTTTAAATCGAATAAACTGTAAAGAGTTTTATCGAGCGGGTAGGCAGAGATTAATGTTATTTTTATTTCATCGTATTATGGTAGTGTGCACTGAGAACTGTTTAAAAACGGTCTAGACATGAAAACATGGTGCTTTGTCTACCATTTGGTGATTTATTATTATTTATGATAATTATTGATGCCACAACTACTAGAGCAACACACTTATTTTAAAAAGTACACACACATTACATAATCTTTTTTGTTTTAAGATGCCACATGGCAACTTTTCATCTTAGCTGAGCGTTAAAAATGTAGTTTTCTTTTGTTTTTTTATTAAATATTATTAAATAAATTTTAAAATGCCATTTCCTTTTAGGTTTTCCTATTTGCATAGAAATTCAGTGGCTGAAAATTCCCTTCCATTACAGCAAGCTTAGAAATTGGAGAGGTTCAGATATGGAGCATGTACCAGCATCAGAACAAAGAGATGTACTGCTGAAATTACACCGACTGACGAGCTTTTATTGAGCCTTTTTTTTCCTCTTTGTGAGACTGTGTGCGATGTGATGTTATTTAAAGCGGCATTATTTAACGAGAAAGTTGACTGTAATGATGAGGAAGTGTGTTGATCTAGTTAAAGAAGGGTTGGAAAAGTAGACGCGTGTGTGTGTGTGGTAGAGAAGGACAGAACTAGGCATTGAGAACTAGCGTACTTAAGCACTAGACCATATGTTGTGTGTTTGTGCATGTGAAGGAAGATCACAGTTCAGGTCAGAGATTGACCTGTGTGTGTATGTGTGAGAAACATAACTCGCTGTCTTCACTCACTCCGCGCCCCCCCCCCCCAAACAAATCAATCCCCCTGGGTGTGTGTGTGTGTGTGTGTGGAATGCGGAATTCCTCTGACTGAATAAAACAGGGGGATGCTTGGTTCCTGCTCTCCAAGGGAAACCTGTTGAGCCGTGTGTGTGTGTACGTGTCTGCGTGTGTGAAAGCAGGCATAGTAGGAATGTTCTTACCATCGTTTTCGACGAGTTACTGCAGGTTGCTTCTGTCCCTATCCACTGATTGTAATCTCTCTTATCCAGCACACGACATCCATTTAATAGGAGCTGTGTTTCAAATTCCTCTTGGTTTCAGTGCTCTGTGGCAGTGGGTCCCTAAGATGCATTATTTGCATCGGCTGGTTTTCTCTTTTGCTTGGTGCTTTTCTCTTTGAGCAGGTTAAAATATATACTAAAAACACACGGTTGGCGTTGTGCACACGTGTAAATCTGTTTACTGGTGATGTGCAAGTAGAAAACAAGATTGTGGCGAGTGCAGCTTGATAAAACATATTTTAATGTACACACACACAGTAAAGTTCATTCAGTTGTCCTGTTTGCTCCACCTGCTGGTCAGTTGTGGTATTGATCATCATCATCTTTTTTTTTTTTTTTTATAACAATTTTTATTGATTCTCATACATCATACATTTTTTTTTTACCCCGATAACAGTTTACATATGATCAATTTACTTATTATTCATGTACATTCATTTTCATAAATCCATACAGAATCAAACTATAAAACCCAACAACAGGCATAAGACTCAAGGGCAATATAACCTATGATCTTTAATACAACAGTGAGTCTCCTGTAAAAATACTAATATAAAAATAAAAAAATATATAAAATATATAAAAACCTTAGATCTCTTAACAGGATTACCCATACCTATGATGTTCCAACTAATAAATCTTAAAAGATCTATTTATTAGGTCTTAAAATCTTAAAATGCCTGTCCTAGCCGTGCTGGGATCAATATTACTACTAACCATCTAATAAAGTAAACCATAGCGATATAAATAGTCAATTAGAGCCGGAGTGATTTCCCCTCCCCCCAAAAAACCCTTAAACATAAAAACACCCAAAGTCTCCATAACCCAAAGGAGACAGCAGTGTATCCCTCTATCCCTCTAGGGCGGCTATGGCTCAGTCGGTAGAGCGGGTTGTCCACTAATACACTAATCGTGGGGTTGGCGGTTCGAATCCCAGCCGGGTGATCCCATGCCGAAGTGTCCTTGGGCAAGACACTGAACCCTAAGTTGCCCCCAATGGCAAGCTAGCACCTTGCATGGCAGCTCTGCTATCATTGGTGTGTGAATGTGCTCTCATTAGTAAGTCGCTTGTAAATGTAAAAATGATATTTCTGTAAAGCTGCTTTGGTACAATGTACCATTGTAAAAAGCGCTATACAAATTGATAAATTATTAAATTATTACAAATAAAGTTGTCCACGCTGAGACAACCTCTCGGAAAGAACGCTGAACTAACCAACCCTTACCAAAACTAAAGATTTCAGTAAGAGAAATTCCCTACTGACTTCAAATCTGATAAACAGTCTGCGCACAATAACAGATATAATGTCCTTAACTTAAACTTAAAAAAATAAAAAGAACATGCCACTGTGCAGGTGATGCAGTTCATCCTGATATCAAGAGTTTCACATAGTCTCCTGCTTCCTCCGCTGAAATAAAGTCCTTCTGGACACCGTTATGTGTAAT
>JAFFST010015069.1:42816-46007 GCA_022414735.1 Noturus placidus | reverse complement strand
GCCTGGGTGTGGCTAGAGAAATTGAACTCAGGTGTGGACAACCACAGTTATAGTAAGGGGGGCAATCACTTTTTCACACAGGGCCATGATGGTTTGGATTTTTTTTCACCTTTAATAATAAACACCTTCATTTACAAATTGCATTTTGTGTTTACTTGTGTTGTCCTTGACTATTGTTTAAATTGGTTTGATGTTCCGAAACACTTAAGTGTGACAAACATGCAAAGGAACAGGAAATGAGGAAGGGGGCAAACACTTTTTCACACCACTGTATGTCACTGTTTCTATAGCAACAGTTATATGTCGCATGTCATTTTTGATTTTCTGTAAGGAGATGTTTATGTAACATGTATGGAAGGAGTCTCCAGTGTGAGTCAGAGCTAAAGCGGAAACTTTACGTATCAAGGCGTGCTGTTACGGGAAATTAATCATCAGTACCTCCGCTTCATCACCCCAACACTGATCCTTTCCCTACACCAGCACGACACGGCGTGATTAAACACACACACACACTAGAAGGAGAAGTGAGCGCACTTACACAAAAATTTGGGATAGTAAACTTTGAAGCAGTTGATGATGTACTTCACAAAGTCCATATCCTGTTCAAAAGAAATCAAATAAATAAATATTAGAAATATTAGGACAGATGGAAAATGAGTGACTTAAAGCAATGTTTTTAAATAATAATAATATTAATAATATATTTGGAAATTATTGTGAAAATGTGCTTGAGATTTTTCAAAAATCCGAAAAGCGGCAAATAAAAAAAAATAAAAAAAACCCAAATCACAGCGTTCAGGAAACAAATCCAGCACACGACACACAAAAACACAAGCACTGAAGAGTTAACGGCTTGGGATGGATACGTTTCCTAATGTACTGCTTGTAAACCTGGCGTCTAGACACGTACTCCGTCTCCAACCACGCATTCCTACGTGTATGATCTTCAATAATCACGGTTTATACTGAAGCGCTGGAATAAAAAACTCCAAGAAAAGAAGGACAAGTGTGAGAGGGTGTAATCACGGCATGCGTAAACGTCTTGCAATGGTGACCTTCGACCTCTGGCTTGATTTACACACACACACACACACACACACACACACACACACACACACACGGGGTCTGAGAGTTCACTACCAAGAACTGATTACCGCGAGAGATGAACCAGTGATAGCACTTCCCCAGAGGGACTGCTCGACAGGAAGAGACGGCTTGAGTTCTCTGTGTGAGGAGAACCTCCTCTGGAGTTTTGGCGAGCTTCCTCACGTCCGTGCTCGGGGGAGATCTCTGGTTCCGTGTGGAGTAATAACTCGGACCGGTATGTGGGACAGTGTGAGAGGGAGGAGTCACACCACACTGGGTCAGGGTTGGAAAACAGTTCTTGGAAGTGAACTTCACACAAACCCACAAACACTCCAGTCCCAAAGTTTATTATTTTACCTTCATACAAAATCCTTAAAGCGAACTCAACACACAGGAAACAAAACATCAACAACGGTAATGATGTTCACACGGGCAAATAAAAACAACAGCGAACAGATGAGTCAATAACATTAAACCACTCAGTCACATTTATAAAAATGTGAGCGTTGGAAATAAGAGAAATATACCATTTATACAGAGACATGTTCAAATATTTCATACATTATGTTCTAGCACATACTTCCTGTACATACCATGATAACACAGTTAAAAAAGGACGGTGATTAGATTTAGATTAGACGATCAGCCACACTACTGAACACGCTTCAGCTGGAGGAGAGTGAAGATGAAGACGTCTCCTCTGGACGCTTCAGTACGGATCGGAATCTGTTTGGTTAAAATGAGCGGATGTGTGTGGAAGAGGGCCGACAGCGCAGTGCGCTCCAAGACATTATTAACAAACCCTGTAGAATACTTCTCTTTTATTTTATAGAAGACGAGGGTCTGAAACCAAAGTGTGCTTGGGTCAGTGTAACTAAATGATCTCATTATTCCAGTCAGTTATTTATCCCAGTAAGTGCTGATCACGTTAGAATGTCAGTGATAACACACACTGATGACACGAGCTCCTTTACTGTTCCTCCCCGTACACACGACCCCTCCCCCTCGCTCGCTGAAGCAGACTGTTTATCTGCTTTTTAAACAGTCTCCTTCTCCGTGAAGTTGTAAATGAGACGCGGGCACTGTGAGGATTAGAAGTGTTTACAGATTAAAAGGTTAATCCCCTAACGCTCCCGTCTGTCCTGACCGGACCTGGGCGTCTGGGAACAGCGCTGAAATCACACCAACACTTACGATGTTGCTGAGGCCGGATTCGGACATGTCGAAGACGACGGTTAAAGGCATGCCGGGTTCACGCTTAACGTAGCGCTCCAGCCAGAAAGCCACGTATTTCTTTTTGTCCATAATCGTCTTGCCGTCTTTAATGTGAAGCTTCACCTTGAACCAGACTGAAAAATACAAACATCACTCGTCAGCCATTTTATTATTTCTCTCTTCACTAGAGTCGAGTCGCTTTACTTCAGTGCTGTGTTTATCCCCAGACTTCCTCTGCACACAATTACAGGATTAAGCCTCATGTGATATTACAGATTTATCCAGAATATGGGATTTCTATATCGCGGGGCACAGACACGAGTCGGGCAGCCTCGTCACTGACTCGACTCAGAGAGACGGATCCGAACAACACGGAGTTAAATATCGAGCTGCATCCTGGAACTGACTGTCAGAACGGGTTTATATATATATATATACATACATACACACACACATGTGGGGGGGGGTGTGTGTGTGTGTAAAATAAACAAAATGTTAGTGTCTAACGTCCGTAATAACAGTGTAAGCTGTTAGGTGTTACCATGGTGATGTGCACATACAGAGTTTGTTGCCTTCTTTGTCGTAGCCGTGAAGATAAACAGCTCCGGTTTCAAACATCCAGCGTGGAATACTGCTTTCAGTCAGATCTGTCCCAAAACATTCGACACGCCGGCGCATTATTGCATTGTTTACTCATTATATTAATAACAAAGTGTTTACAGTTAGTAACGCTCGAGTCTAAAGCTAAAGAGTTCACAACAAACAAACAAACAAAACAAGTAACTAAAGCAAACAAAAACATCATAAAGTAACTAAGTTGAGAAAAAAATCAACAAGATAAGTAAATTAAGTAAATAAAAACAACAAAACAACATTGTAAACAATACAAT
>JAFFST010015069.1:32816-37816 GCA_022414735.1 Noturus placidus | reverse complement strand
TCAGTGAGAGAATGTGTTGTTTGATGTGTTGCATGCAAAGCGAGCTAACTGTACTAGCTACATACACACAACAAAGTTACCAGCGATCTCTGTTACTTCCTTCCAAGCTTTAATGTCCCTCCGTAACGTCTCTATTTACATTTAACGAGAGATCGTATAGATCAGGATAAGATAAAACTATGGTTTTTTGGGGGATTTGGGACTTGCTAGTGTGAACCTACGGGTAATCTCCTTCCTAAATTCTTGCATCCCTTTTTGAAAAGTTTCACAATTCCGGTTGTACCTGTTAAATCTTCTGTCAATTCTCCAGTTGTAATTGTCGCAACTCATTTAGCACTTTCTGTCTCCAACTGTTGTAACTCCTGTCACAACTCCAGTTTCTCCCTGGATCTCCTTATTTAATCTCGTATCTCCTCCGGCACATATTACTGCTGTCTTCTCATCCGTTGAGACTCATGGCAACTTCTGTCACTGTCTAACCACAAAGATGGCCTCAGATCAACGCGTCCATATGGTGACACAGCATGGTGACCTTGTCATCTTTCAGTGCAAGCATCCAAGCTCAAAAGCCTCTGAGATCACCTTCTGGCGGACATCATTCAACCGAGACTCTGGCACCTTCTTGAACAAAGACGATGAAATAATCCCCATGTACGAAAACGCCTCCAGAGTAGTCAGCATCGTTCGTTGCACCTCTGCCGTGAACGTGAAAACGAGGCAGAGAGTCCTGTGCATTTTGTTGAAGCTTCACCGGAAGGGATCTCATGGGTTTAAGTACATGCTTTACTCTTTGAGCAGTAGGACCAGTGCAAAGCTACATGTGGAATTCTCATTACCTTACGAGATGCGCAACAATGTCTCGATTTTGCGCGGACCCACTTTGGTCTGGAGTCACGAGGATGTTGTCTTCTACACGTCCACGGAAGCTGGTAGCGTGAAGGAAGTCCCGATACGCGTGAAGGTCAGCTTTCTTGGTGAGATGCCCCTTCCTCAAAGACCTTTAGCAATTCTTGGTTCACAAAAGATATCAGAAGAAGAGCAGATGGAAAATGATACGGAGGATAAAACTGTTCTTTACTTCATAGAGGATGGAAGAACTTTTAGCGCTGATTGTCTTATACCCAGCGCTTACAGTTCGGTTGTGCGGTGCATGCTGGTGCTTTCAGCCAAGGAAGTAGATGGATCGTTGAGATCTACTCTGGTGGCTGCTACATGTAGGAAGCAGCTGGTTCGGTTTGAAAATGGACTTCCAGAAGAAGTATGCCTTCTACCGTATGAAGAGCCCCTAAGCATTCGAGCAGTTCATACAGGAAGCGGCTGTCTCATCGTTGTCGTTTTCAAGCATGGGAACGTCTGCGCTGTGTGGAAAGATACCTTCAAGGTGGGCAATGGCGGACGTTTATGATGCCTTCACGGTCTGCCATATTGTATATTAAAGTTATGCTGTAGGTAGTTGTGAAGTGTATTTCGTTAAGACCTCATATCCCACGCTATCTCAACTCTAGTCCTAGGGATTCCGTACCCTCTTTAATAACAGATGATTGGAGTATGGCTTTAATGTAATGGTTCTTCTTCCAGAAAAACAAAAACATTGCCTCAAATGAAGAAGCGGTGAAGGAAGTTCCGCACGTAACATTACAGAAGGTGTTGAATGTTCAATTTCAGTCTGAGCTTTGAATATACCAATTAAAATTTTACCTCCAACGCCAACATCCGATCCCAGGTGGTACTACATGATGCCGTCGCGCCAATGGACTGCGGTCTGGACGTATTTCACGATACACGATGACGGTCAAAGCAGATTGCAAACTGTGTTCTGTGAAAATATCAATGGAAGGAACTACAGCATCTTCCTACGATAAAGATAACCCGGTAACACATTTTAAATATTAAATTTACTACGATTTGAGAAGAAAAAGTCTACAAACAACCGTAGGTGAACGGCTCTTACCCAGCGGCTTACCCAGTGTGTTGTTCCTGATGATTAATCCGTCCCTCCAGGATTGTTCCAGCACAGAAATGAACGCAAAATTAAGCAAACTCTGAAATATTCGCAGGAGCTTGCAGTTCTTAAAGTTACGGCAGATTTGCGCCGAGACACGTCACGTGACGTTTTCATGACACACGTTCAGCCAAAGCGCTCTTCGATTCACGTGCGTCGAAGACGTGTACAGCTAAAAGGTCTAATTTACCAACAAACATCACTGCGAAAGAACGTACAGAACAATTTTGTGCAATTGCGATTTCTCCGACTCAAGTACAAAAAACTGCGTAATCCCGTACAGACTGACTAGCCGTCGTTATCCCGCTCTTCTCCATTAAAATGCTACTCCATCCAGGCTAACAAGCTAGCTAAAACACTTCGGCTAAGCAGATCAGCTCACCAGCGTTATAAATCATAAGCGTTGTAGGCCAAGTGCCAATTTTCACGTCCGATATTTAAAACATTAACAGAGCTGAGTAAAACGCTCCTCATGTCAGCATGAGCTTCCACTTCGTAGCGTGTAGATGTTGCGTGCTGCGGTGTGAAACTAGCACTGAACTCCTTCTGCTGAGTTTTACGGTTAAGAACTTTTAAGTGATTTTCTTGTTACTCAAGAACTACCTCAGATCGTCTCTTCATCAGCACATCACCTGGTTTTGGATGTTGGTTTTGAAGTTCGAGTAAACAAGCAGACCGTCAGAGCGATGTTAAGACGAGGCATTGAGGCGCCTTTACACGTCGACTCGGGGAATTGAGGTAACGTTGCCTCTTCTAGCCTACGTATTGCATCAGTGGCAGTGCTCCTGCTAACCATTTCCTTTTAAAGCTCTAAATCCTCTGAGCTCACATGAAACCTTACTGAAAGGACTCCAGCCGTGTCGAAGCTCCCTTCAGGCGTCCCGATTGGTTTTAAAGTGCCGACTCGTATTCCACGTGTCCTTTGAGGATTTTGGCCTATAGGAACTCGTCTGATCCGTTTTCCCTTTGATGAAAGATGTAATATAAAGTCATCCTTCTTCTCCCCCCAGGTGGCTGCATATTGGACAGATGTGCACCTTTTGCTTGTGGATGATTTTGTTGGTGCGGGGTTCGAGCAGATGTTGCTGCTTTTCGAGGAAATGGACTCGGCAGATGAAATCCTGGGGAGGTTCCTCCTCACAGACCTCTGTGGCGTCCGTTACTCTGTCAGTTCCCCTCCTCGTCTCCTCACTTTTTCTTTTGTTCATGTTGAAGAATAATGAGTTTGTGAGGTTGTATCACTTGTAATAGGTGTGGGTTATGGCTTCGGGTTGTGTGCAGTGCAGCGGGAAAATAACGTGTGTTTGTTTATAGCGCGGACGAATGGAGAGCGAACACGTAAATCGGAGCGAGACGGCAGAAGACAGCATCAGATTGACGATCGATGCTCTAGAGGCCAGACTGCAGGTTGGAAGCTTATTTTTGAACACTTCCTACCCGATTAGGGTTTGTTTGTTGTGATTTCTGTTTCAGCTGAGCACACGTACTGGGACACGTGACTGACCGCTGATTCACGTCACTCAGGTGTTCCACGTGTGAGCTGTGAACGTCTCCTGCTTTAATAAAATAAATAACCCTGTGTGTGTGTGTGTGTGTGTGTGTGTGTGTCAGAGCGGCTTGACCTTCCTTCATGACCTCCGGAGAGACCTGCGTGTTAAAGATCATATCATCCAGCAGTGTGTGTCGGCTCTGCGTGATCTTTTATCAGACAGGAAGCACGTCGCACCTCCTGCACTGCAGGTCTTTTTATTTTATTTCACACTTTATCAACGTTTTTGTCTCAAACAACATCGTTTAAGAATAAATGTCCAGTTATGGAGCACGTCTAGTCACGCATTTCACAAGCGATAAGTGTGTTTATACGTGTATTCTTGAAACCTTTCAGTGTGCGCTCAGCTGCAGTTTCCCTCCACGCTGCGTACTACTGTAGTCCCTGTAGGACTGTAGTACTGTGTGTACGCAGTGTGTTCGGTGCAGTGCACAGGATATTTATCCGTATACAGCCTGTATTCCTTTACTGCGTTACAGGAAGGACTGGTGTGTCTGTTGCATGATGAACAGAGCGAGGAGGACGAGTGCAGTCCACGTGTAAGGATGGAAATGGATTCGGACGCGAGTCTTCTGAAAGTGGAGAGAGTCTGGCACAGAGTCATCGGCCAAAGGCTCGCATTCGGCGCACTTTTAGCGCAGACCAATCAAATGTATAATAATCAGTCTAATAATAATAAGTTACATATCAAACAGCATATTATTATTATTATTATTATGTAAGTAATAAACATTGTGGTGTGCATTTACAGGGAAATAATCAACAGCAGGGTGGTGTGATGAAGCAGAGTTACTGTTACCACGCCAACGTTCATTACTTTCCTTTAACAGCACATCCCTGAACGTTTTATTCCTCTCGCAACTTTTCACTGCTGACAATATTCCGTCATGCATTTTTATCCATTTATAGTTACATCAATGCCATGAAACCAGTTCTTGCATTATAGCAGCTATAAGCAGTCATTCCTTAACTCTTTCTCACACACACACACACACACACACAGTTATTAAGACAAACACACACAGCGCATCACGTTATAAAACAAAAACAATGGGTCCAAATAAAAATCTTTGAACGGATAAAAATGTGAACATTTCCCGTGATGTTGATTTAGTGTGTAAAGTTCGCGTGTTACACCCGGTGACGGGTGATACAGCTGGTCCACGACACGCCCCTGAACAAGGACGTCTCAATTCTCAAACACATTCGGCCTCGAGACCTCCCTTTCTTACCCTCACGTACTCGGAGGGAAGTGAAGGAGAAATACACGAGGAGGCCGTGTTAAAGAGAAGAGACTGCACTGAACGAACAGATATCACACTGAAACGGAGGAGTGTGTGTCCATGTGCTTCAGATATCTGTCCTTCAAAACATCCTCCAATCTGGTTTCTATGGGAACAGACTGAAAGTCTCACTCTCTCCCTCTCTCTCTCTCTCTCTGTCCCCCCC
>JAFFST010015069.1:20331-32513 GCA_022414735.1 Noturus placidus | reverse complement strand
CCCTGTGTGTCTCTCTCTCTGTCTCTCTCTCTCTCCCACCCTCTCTCTCTGTCTCTCTCTCTCTGTGTCTCTGTCTCTCTCTGTCCCCCTCTCTCTGTCTCTCTCTCCCCTCTCTCTGTCTCTCCCTGTCTCTCTCTCTCTCCCCCCTCTCTCTGTCTCTCTCGCTCTCTCTCTCTGTCTCTCTCCCCCCTCTCTGTGTCTCTCTCTGTGTCTCTCTCTCTCTGTATCTCACTCTCCTTCTCCCCCCCTCTCTCATTTCTGCTTTCTAATCTAATCTCCATCCATCCTCTACCACTTACTCCTTTATCAGGGTCACACACGGGGAGAACAATCGAATCGATACAGTAATATTCTGATGTCTGTCTTTTCTTTGTCTTTAGTCAATTGTGATGTTAATTAATTAATTCTCAGAAGATTTGATCTCATGTACAGTGACGTCGTCTCTCGTCTCTTTTCCATACTGATTTATTCTGTTATAAGTTTGTCTCGTAACTATTTAAACAACTTATTTATATAATCATGTTATTTCTATATCAACAATAATCTGAAGATTTGATTTTGGACAAACAACTCATTGTTCTGTGTTTCATGCTGCAGGTGTGTTCAGCTACTTCTCTTTATGTTCTTTTCCTGGTTTGTCTCTCAGGACGGAACCTGAACACATGATCGCTGCCGTCATAGCCACGCCCCCTATGGTTGAAAGTGTGAATAAAATCATGTGCTACCCTGAACCCCTGACCTCTGTTCCTCCTGGACCTCCGAATGCTAAAAGAAGCAAGTTTCCCAGTGTTCCAGCCGTACTTCTCGTCACCGATCTTGCTCCGTTATTGACCTTCGACCCCGTTAAATGCTCTGTTCTGCTGTGCTTTTCTAGCAAGGAAGCAGGAAGTGCATCTCGGCATTGCCAATTGATCAGTTTAGATTTACAGGGTGCACTGGAGGGGAAATTTGAGCCGCGTCTCTTCGAGGACTGCAGCATTGACTCGGGTAATGTGTGCTACTCCATTATTATATGTGATGATGTTGGTATTATTAACTTTTAACACTAACCCGAGCGAGACAACCTGCAGGTGTTAACACATCCACAGTAAACACCATCATGTGTGCTGGGGCTTGTGATTCGTCACCTCACAGAATGCAGCTCTGATTTCTGTTATCACTGTTTAGATGAATCCAGAGAAGATCTGCTGAGTCTGATGGCAGCGTTCGACTGTTGGAGTTTTAACATCGTAAGTACTGATCGCACCGTGGTGGACGTATCAAGGTTTCTGGAGGAGAAATTCAGAGCTAAACGAATAAAAATCAATCCTCGTTATCTGCTGAGTCATTCCACACGCCCGTCCGGCACCGAGCTTTTCCACTGGAAGCCCTGCAGCTCCTTCAGCGGAGTACTGGATATCTACTGCAGGTTTTTATTTTTATTTTAATCACACAAACTAAACCGTGAAATGTTCTCACTGTTAAGTAACATTTCCCTGAATGACGTTTCCTGTCCTTTTACCTTGCAGCGATCATCTCGGCTTGCTTCGTTTCCTGGATACTTTCTGCAACTTCCTTCCTGCTTCTCACTGTATAAAACTTCTCAAAACTGGCCAGGGCAGAAACAGAAGCCCCGCCCTCTTTATGGGGCACGAGATTCGCACAACAAAAGAAGGCGTGGCCGATCTGATACGCGGCGGAGCAGAAGAACCGAGCAGCGATCTCATCGTTCATATCAGTCGTGAGCAGTGGCTAAAAGAAGGGAGTGATCAGCTCCGCCGACTTGTAGACATAAGGCTTTATCACCGGATGATAGAAAGAGCGATTAAGCTTAAGATGGAGAGTGATGTTGCTACGCTCGTGGAGGCGGAGCTTAACAAGTGTTGATGAAGTTTGATGGGATGAGAAAAGACTAAAATGTGTATAGTGCAGCAGGCGGTGCGAGTTGAACGAATAACTCGTGCCACAGTTCCAGCGTTGATGTACATCACACCACCGTGAAGCTCATTACATTTAAATACTCATGTGAAAGTCCTGAAGAGAACGACTGGGCAACTACAAATAAGAAAACTACTAGCCTAGGACATGAAATCTAATTGTCCTGGTGCTCAGGATGCTGCAATGTCCACTCTGCTTAGCATTTCTTCTTCATTATTATTATTATTATTATTATTATTATTATTACTCTGAATTCTGCACGTATAGATTACGTATAGTTTGTTTGTAATATCGCAGTTTGTATTCCGCGGCGATTTGTGAGCTAATGTGCATGTACTGCACTGTTTAATAAACAAATCTAGACCTGTAGAATGTTGTTTGGGATTATTTTGACCTCCACACTTCTAAATATGATTAGAAACATGTTGTACGCATATTCTAGTAAAAATGATGTGATTGTAGTTTTTAGTGTCAAAACTCCGGAATTCTGCTGAATGTGAAAATAAACACTTTCTGATGACTGCTGGTCAAAATAACACACACATAAAGAGAAGATATTGTGTTTTTAATAGTTTTATAAACTATATTCCGATGACATGGTTTTTAATGATACTGTATGTATTCTGCTTGTGGAAACACGCATTTAATCCACACCGATCAGAAGCAGCGACTCAGCTGCAGGTCGTCCAGATGAGGGCATTTTAAGCATTGGTCAGTCTTTAAATTGTGTAACGTGACATGTTTATTTTGAACATTTACAGGCAACAGACAAGAAAGTGCTCTCTCCGTTGCCTAGTGCCACCAGGCAGGGCTTTTTTTCACCGGGCCAGAAACCACTTTCATATTGCTTATTGATCGCCATGGACATCGCTATGTGCAGCCTGACCCACCATGATTCTGTGCTCATGCAGTGCCTGAATCTGTTAGAGCCGGAGTATGACAGCATCTCCATATCAGTCTGCGAGATCAAATCCAGAGGCCCCCTGCACAGAATGTGAGGCTATGCCAATACCAACTTCACAACAGTAACTAGCAGGCCAAGTCCTCGCTGCTGAGGTCACCCAAATCCAACCTGTCCTGAAAGCAAATTGCAAACCCTTGGGATTGATTCTGGATTACATGCAGACAAAAAAAAAGCCCAAGATATACATCATACGTCTCTCTGAGCGTGTAAAGACATCAACTAGGGCGGCTGTGTCTCAGTGGGTAGAGCGGGTTGTCCACTAATCCACTAATCGTAGGGTTGGTGGTTGGAATCCCGGCCCGGGTGATCCCATGCCGAAGTGTCCTTGGGCAAGACACTGAACCCTAAGTTGCCCCCGATGGCAAGCTAGCACCTTGCATGCAGCTCTGCTACCATTGGTGTGTGAGTGTGTGTGTGTGTGTGTGTGTGTGTGTGTGTGTGTGTGAATGGGTGAATGAGACACAGTGTAAAGCGCTTTGGATAAAAGCATTATATAAGTGCACCATTTACCATTTATATATTTATTTACCATAACTACAGAGACGACACAAATAAAATAGCTAATCTTGGAACTGAAACCATGCACAAAGCCTTCCTGATAGCCTGAGGTCCGAACCCGCCTCATGCTCAACAAGTGGACAGCAGGTCCATTTCCACGTCAGGCAAGCTGTACAAGCCAGCAAGCTTCAAATCCGTCATGACTACCACACTTAAAATGTGGGCGACTCGTTGGGGTCCGGATACAGCAACTCGACCCACTGCACCAAATGTGAAATTTTTGTTCAACGTTCCTCACAGAATTCCATGTAACTCAGTGTAAAGATTGCATGACATAAAGATTGCATATAGCAGGTTTTCAGCAGTTGCCTTCCACGTCCCAGAGCTCCAAGCTGAAAGCCTTGGCTCTGACATGTTCAGTCTGAACTACATGCCCCCATGGACCTCTGCATCAAGGTTCTGGAATGCCCTCCACCTCACACAGACACTGCTCAAGTGTTCTCATCCAGACTTTTGGAAGGGGTCTCCATCCACCATGTTCCCAGAGGAGCCCAGTGTTCTCTTTCTCAAAGCCCTTTCAGGAGGTTGATCTGAAACGGGTATCATTTCACCTTAGAAAGAAGGGCAGAAGAGTTGTACACAAGAAGCTGGTTGAAATCTGCCAGCATTGCACACTTGGCAATATGCATGAGCTGGATTCCAGAGTAACCTCATGTTCCTGTCTAAATCACCCAAGTTTGTGAAGTAAGTGATTAACCTTGAAGCTTGAAGAACATGCCCTTCTGTGTTCAGGTCATCCATTACAGTATTATTTAACCTGCACAGAAGTTATTTGCTCCAGCAGATATTCAAAGGCGTGGGTTGCTCCCCTGTCTAACTCTGACTGGCCGGAAATTCTGGGCACTGACATGCCATTCCACAAGCAGGGTTTTATCCTCTTCAGGACACTACTACTGAGTGGTGTTCAGATGTAGGGTATCTGCGTGTATCACCATGTACATATGTAGGTCCTTACTCGATAAGGTCAAGGTCAGAAATATAGATGTCAGGGTTCCCTTTTATTCAGAGCTGCCTCCGGCACAGCAGGCACCTGGCTCGGTTCCCAGGTACGTATATTAAATCCTGTCATGTGGGAAAGAGTTTTGCAATAGGAGTTAATGTTTAAACATTATCCCTGCTTGTCCGGGATTTTAAAAAATGTCAGTTACATTTGCACTTAGTCTTTTGTCTCATCCACACTGTCTCAGGATTTGAGACACAGCTTTTTTCCACAATCCATCTCCTATAACGTAGTTATTGTACAGTATAAACCTTTTTGCCTGGGTTCGAGTTTCTGGGATTCATGTAGATCTGGTTAGTGCGGACGAATCTGGAAAACCCCTTAATAAATAAATGTCCTGAGTCCTTGCTGAAGGGTCCTGGTCCATCATTGCACACGGAGAATGTCGATTGTGTTCGTTTGATGTTGAATAGCTTAACGCAGTGAAGCATCAAAGACAGCTTTATTTTTAACTACTTTATTTTGAATGTTGTTTTAAAATACAAACACAATCCATACTCATTAATATAAGCAGTCGAAGAAATGCTCAGAAAGTGAGGAAATAGAAACGTACACTGATGAGCATGTGAGGTCTAAGGCCTAACGGTTTAAGCTTCACACACTCCAAGGACCCGGCGAATGTGTGGGAACTGCCACTGAATTCTGTACAAAGACAAGCTTAGAAAAACTGGATAATCCTCATTTTATATTAAAGCGCGTAAAAACCAGTAGAATACGTACCTGTGTTTGAGGTTCATACAAATATTCTGGCAGTGTATTCACTTCAAATTTGGCCTGTAACTTGGCTGGGACAGTTTATACCAGGGTAGTCACGTCTATACAAGGTGAACGAGTTTAAACATTTTAAGTAATTGGTGGTGTGTCTTTGGATCGCTAGTTCAGGAGAAAGATAGGAAATAAGAGGTGTTAAAATGAATTCGTTTTAGATGTCACATTAATTTCCCTTAAAGGTGTCAGCGCCACAAATCAGATAATAATATAACGCTTCAAATCCTGAATAAGTCGATCAGAGCCAGATCAAACTCAGATGTGTTAGAATCGCTGATAAGCTCACAGAATGACCTGTAAAGCTAACAAGAGCACACGCGCTCCCAAATATGACTGATATGAAGGCTGAGGACGGGACTAACATCCCAGAGATATTCCAGCAATAACGACAAGACCCCGTTACCCGTGCCTCTATGCTTCAGTTGTAAGTTAGATCAGGAAAAGGATCCCATGTCCTCTACACATCATCTAATGTGTGTGAATAATGACGTGTGTATTCAGCTTCTCCTGAGCGATATAACGTTCTCTTCGCTGTCCTTTTTAAGACCGCAGTGCAGTATGAGTCACGCCTTCACTGATAAATGGAAATCAGGACGCCGTGCTTTTCTTTTAAAAAACTGCTAGATATTAATAATAAAGATGGGGACTGTGTGGGATTCCTTCAGGGGAAGGAACGAGTCTGAAGTATTCCCAGGATTCAGCCAGGGAGTGTGGAGGAGAGACGGAGTGGAGTTCACTGGAACCGTGGTGGGATTACGTGGCCAAGATCTGAGATGGGCTGAGATTTTCAGAACTTCACTGAAAAGAAAAAAAAAACCGAAGACTGAAAAAAGAAATAAATAAACCAATAAGAACTCAAACCTTGTATTAATTGTATGCAGGGGGCACTGGGCGTGTGCATCATTGTTGCAGTGCAATACGTTGTGTAGGGATATCAAGGCCACACCTCCTTCTTTATTCACTTTTATTGTTGTATTTTTCTGTGGACTGTGATTTTATGTACAGCGCTTTGAGAAGCTGCTTTTAAAGGCGCTCTATAAAATAAAGTTTATTATTATTATTGTTATTTAAGAATGACAGGCACAAAGGCCACGAATTCTTCACTGGGACTGACAAAGGCCACACCTCCTTCACTGAAATGGAAGCACATAGGCCATGCCTCCTTCTCTGAGACTGGGAGACCCAAAGGCCACACCTTCTTTACTGGAACTGACAAAAGCCACACCTCCTTCTCTGAGACTTATGCACAAAGGCCAAACCTCCTTCACTGGGGCTGACAGATGCAGAGGCCACACCTCCTTCACTGTAACTGACACACAAAGCCACACCTCCCTTTACAAACACAAAAGGAACGTTGCCTGGGTTATTTCAGTCTTAGAGTAATTTAGTTGTATTTGATACAAATTATGTCGTAATAAAGCTACGAGCGCTAGCCATCATCATTTGGTCAGATCATGTGAGCTTTTACTTCGGATCTTCTAAAATAGGAGGATTGTTTATAAATGGCTGTATTTCCTGTAGCGTTCACCCAGTATAGATGTGAAACCCTTGTCATTAAAGCTGACTTTCCACACTGTTCCACACGATTACCTGCAGACTGAGCTGGACGTTTCCTCACACAACTCATTTCCTGTAGCTGGAACACAATCAGAGTGTTCGCTACCCGTCCACGAATCCTGCCCCTGCTGTTTATCCCTGATTGAAATCGATCAGCACCTGCCGCTCCTCCGTTGCTGTTTCTCTCGACAACGTGATGCTACAATGCAGTCTCTCTAACCATCAGCTGCTACACTTTGCCGGTGTTATCATGTCTGATTATTTTGTACGTGATCCAGTAGAAGATGTTAAACATGAGAAAGGCCAAAGGGAACGCTGCTCTCGAAATAGTGTCGATCCTCTTCGCTCGGTCCACAAACTTCCTCTTATTGTTCTCCACCGAAGTCTGCTGCACGCCGCTGTCACTTTTCACCGCTATGCCATCCTTCATGCATGTAGCTATGCCATAGCCGGAGAAATGGAAACGTCCTTCTCTTAGCTCCTCCTCCTGGATATAAAGAAAACAACAACAACACAACATGAACCAAAAACTTAAAGCTGAGTGAAGGAACAGGCAACTGGTTTAAACTCATGAGGCTAATTTTTCAAGATAAAGGCTAATCTGCAGCTAACGTTTCCTTAGATGAAAAAAAGATAAACTGCAGCTGCACTGCTGTTATAGGAAATGAATCAACACCTTCTGACCAATCACTATCCAGAATTAGCAGCATTGTGGTGTAAAGAACTTTAACGAATGATTAAACATTTCCACTTGTTAATGTTTCGTCTCAGAGAGCGTTGCTAGTGTGGGAATGATTACACGTCCTCTCATTACAACACTTAATTCATTCATGTACTGTATTTAAAAAAGGCTAGCGGTCAAAGCTTTACTCTCCTGCTCCATTAGTGCTACTGGGAGGTGTTCAAGGTGCCATAAATAAATCCCCTGGAAGGAAAGAAAAAGCGAAACAGAGATGATTAGAAGGAACGAGGGGAAAGAAATCAAGCCAAGAAAGAACAAGAATAAAGATGAGGTTTAGAAGAAAGACAGAAAATATCGAAGTATAAAGGAAGGAAGTCAATAAAAAGGTTTGAGAGAAAGAAAATATGTAATGGATGTTTTTCTTTTAAATGATGCTTCATGGATAATAAAGATGAACTGAGTACAACATGAACAAAGAAAGAAAGAAAGAAAGAAAGAAAGTTTAATTCTAGACAGTGTTCTGTGATTGGAGTTCAGAGTTCTTTTGGGTTCTGCTGTCTGTGATCCAGTGTTCAGTAGTCCCGGGTGAACTGAATAAACACACCTGCTAGGCTAATGTGCTGCTAGCGTGTTAATAACCCAGGAGAGCGGTGTGTGTTGAACTGTGGAACAGACGCTCTCTAACTGAATCTGCAGGAGGTGGCAGGAGTGTATCTGTCTCACACCTGGAGGGTTCAAAAGCCTCTTCATTCACATGCAAATCCCTCACCCTCACCCTAACCCTAACCCTCACCCTAACCCTCATCCTCACCCTAACCCTAACCCTCACCCTAACCCTCATCCTCACCCTAACCCTCACCCTCACCCTAACCCTAACCCTCACCCTAACCCTCCCCCCTACCCTCACCCTAACCCTCATCCTCACCCTCACCCTCATCCTCACCCTAACCCTCACCCTCACCCTACCTACCCCTACCCTCACCCTACCCTACCCTCACCCTCACCCTCACCCTACCCTAACCCTCACCCTCACCCTAACCCTAACCCTCACCCTCACCCTCACCCTCACCCTCACCCTCACCCTAACCCTCACCCTACCCTCACCCTCACCCTACCTCTCACCCTCATCCTCACCCTAGCCCTCAACCTCACCCTCACCCTCATCCTCACCTTAACCCTCACCCTACCCCTCACCCTAACATAATAATAATAATAATAATAATAATAATAATAATTAATCAATTTGTATAGCGCTTTTTTACAATGGTACATTGTCTCAAAGCAGCTTTACAGAAATATCATTTTTACATTTACATTTACAATGTCCCAACCCTAACCATAACCACTGAACCTTAGGCCTAACCCTAGACCCCAACAATAACCTCAACCTTTGACCCCTACCCCAACCCTAACCCCAAACCTAACCTTTAGACCCTACGTCTGATCCCAACCATAACCCCAACATTTGAACCCTAAATCTGACCTCAATCCTAACTATCCTTAAAACTCCACTCCTTAGCCTAAGTCATAGTCTAACCCTAACATCGCTCCACTTCTTACACTAATGACTCTTACAGGTGAAGGGTTTAAACCAGCCTCACACACACACACACACACACACACACTCACACACACACACACACACACACACACACACACACACACACACACACACACACACACTCACACACACACACACACACACACACACACACACACACACACACTCACACACACTCACACACACACACACACTCACACACACACACACACACACACACACACACACACACACACACACACACACACACACACACACACACACTCACACACACACACACACACACACACACACACACACACTCACACACACACACACACACACACACACACACACACACACACACACACACACACACTCACACACACACACTCACACACACACACACTGATTCTTTAGCTCCTTTGTACATTTTCTGATGAGAATATTTTTCTAAATCCTCATGACTACAGAGTTCATTATTAATCTTCAGACAGATTATCACTGTGTAAATGATTCATTACGTTAGAGTTACTGTGATCCCCGGGAGTCACAGTTCCCTCTGGTGGCTGTACGCAGGTACTGCACCTTTGCTCTGCCGGAAGCAGAGTGCATAACAGTACTCAACAAATGGACTGTGTTTGCGTTTTTGTGTGTGTCTCCACCCCAGTTTGCCGGTAGACTCCATGTCCCAGCAGCCACTGCTCACCCGCAGTCACATGTTTTTCTGCACCTGTTTCACGTTGTGGTTAATGAGCACTGATGCGTGTGTATATATAATCTTTGTTTTCACATGGTCTTTGTCTTTCGTTGTTTAGATTCACGTCTCTGTGTCACGGTGTTTGTGTTTAGCCTGAGTGTTTGTTTCATGCCACAGTGTTTATGTAGATCAGTCTTAGTGTCTTTGTTTGGTTGTTTTGTTGTTATGTTATCTATTAAATCTTCAAAATCTGCGCTTGCATCATCTCATCTCCCCGAACGTGACACCGGGGTGGTGGGACGCGGCCCGACAGGAAGTGGAGGTTACACCCTGTAACCCTAGTTCATTTCCTGTACCTGGTCTGGAGTGTGTTATTCCTTTTATTCACACCACAGCCTTTTACCAACATCACAGTGTTTACGTCCTTAATGAACGACACATCGTATTTTTATCTGTTTATAGTTACAGTATATGTTGTGTAACGTCCAGTGAAGCGTCTAAGACCGTGCTCCAGTCGGAGCGCTGTGTGTGGGAGGGACTCGGGATTTGTTGGATCAGAATGTGAAGTTTTGTACCTTGATGTTTCGTCTCTGTCTCCGTTTGAGTCGGAGAAACTCCTTCTGTTGTCTCGAGACAAAATTCACTCCGGCGTATTCCAACAGCGCAGCGAAGACAAACAGCAAACACACCGCCATCCAGATGTCTATAGCCTTTACATACGACACCTGTTCATCACACACACACACACACACACACACACACACACACACACACAGAATAATACTTATTTAGAATAATAATAAGGATGATGTGTTCTCCACACAAACAATCAAAGCAAACGCAGTGTTTAAATATATTTCATTTCTATAGGAGGACATCTTACAGAAAGGGAGAGGAATGTAGGAGAGATGGAACAGTGATGATAAGAGATTGACAGATAGAGTGAAGGATAAGAAAGGGAATAGGATGGAGAAAAGAGAAAGAGTAAAATAGAAGGAAAGAAGGAATGATAGGGTATGAAGGGCAAATAAAATAGGAGGGTATGAACAGGAAGGAGAGGGAAATGAACCCACTTCATTGAGCGGCTCTGAGTCGGACGTGAGAGTGAGTCTTGGATGTTATGAGACTCTGGTGCATCGTTAACACCATGTTGTGCCTTTAAAATCAATAACGTCAACCAGTGGGTATAAGACAAGCCATACATTCAGATTATACCAGTCTGGGATTTAAAAGCTTCCTGTGTTTGCTGATATAAATCACTGTACAGAGGAAAATTCAAGGCACAGAGAGCAGAAATGCTAATGCTAATGCTATCTGAATCAGATTCAGAACACATCAACAACCTATAGTGCCTAAAGTTGCTAAAAGATGAAGGATTTGTCCATCGTGACAAGCGGAACCCGAACCCCTGAAGCCCCGCACCCTTCACCCATGCAGTATTGTTTTGGCTAGTGCACTCGTCCTGACTCACTAGACAAGTGATTTGTGAAAAGGACCTCGGTGTTAAATTAAACCAGCTTTAGGGAGCGAGCATTCCTGTTCCACCTTCAAAAATAAAACTGATGGACAGAGAATGTGGATTCGTTGAAAGAATGCTAGTTCTGAAGAAAACAACCCAAAGTTGTTGATCTGTTTGTTGTAGAACGAGACAGGATGTTCCTGTCCTCAGCGGTTCTCTGCGTCACCCATCATCCACCTGCGTCATGCTAATTGGCTGAAAGAAACGAGCACTTCATTACTTTCTCTCTTTTGTTTTGGGTTTGGGTTTTGAGCATACCTTTGGCAGCGAGGCTCTGGACCCGGAGCTCTGTGTGGTCATGGTGAGCACGGTGGTGATGCCGAGGGCGACTCGAGCCGGCGCGGCGTCCATGTTGATCCAGAAGGACACCCAGGACAGGATAACGATGAGCAGACTGGGGATGTACATCTGGATCAGGTAGTAGCCCATCTGCCTCTCCAGCTGGAACTTCACTTCGATGCAGGTGAACTTCCCTAAACAACACGAGCGACCATCTGAAACTTTCAAATCTGTCAAATTTATACTTAAAATAAGATTCCATATGTTTCTCTTAACTAAAAGCTGTAAGGATTGTGGGCGTGTCTCTTCAACACAGTATACTAAGCTTATTTATGGCCTCTATCTGTCAGTCCCAGTGAAAGGAGGGCGTGGCCTCTATGTGTGTTAGTCACAGTGAAAGGAGGGCGTGGCCTCTATTTGTGTTCTAGTGGAGGAGGAGTGACCTTTGTAACTGGCAGATTTAAAAAAAAATGTTTTTCCTTTTGTTTTGTTTTTCATATTTATATATATATATATATATTTAATTGATTCTTATACACTTTTCAGAGTACAACAAAATATATCAATACAGAATCAATATATTTTTTTTTTTACCCAATAACGGCCCCTCCCACCCCGCCCAGGAATGTTTACATAAGATTAATTTATTTATGATTCATGTACATGTGATTCAATTACATATGTTTCGTATTATTTTC
>JAFFST010015053.1:34187-39187 GCA_022414735.1 Noturus placidus | reverse complement strand
CTGTCTGTCTATCTTTCTGTCTATATATACGTTTGTCTATCTGTCTGTCTATCTTTCTGTCTATATATACGTTTGTCTATCTATCTGTCTATCTTTCTGTCTATATATACGTTTGTCTATCTATCTGTCTATCTATCTGTCTATATATACGTTTGTCTATCTATCTGTCTATCTATCTGTCTATATATTGGTTGTCTATCTGTCTGTCTATCTTTCTGTCTATATATACGTTTGTCTATCTGTCTGTCTATCTTTCTGTCTATATATATGTTTGTCTATCTGTCTGTCTGTCTGTCTATTTGACTGCCTTTCTATCTGTCTGTCTGTCTGTCTATCTGTCCGTTTGTCTATCTGTCTGTCTATCTTTCTGTCTATATATATGTTTGTCTATCTGTCTGTCTTTCTGTCTATATATACGTTTGTCTATCTGTCTGTCTATCTGTCTGTCTATCTTTCTGTCTATATATACGTTTGTCTATCTGTCTGTCTATCTATCTGTCTATATATACGTTTGTCTATCTGTCTGTCTATCTTTCTGTCTATATATACGTTTGTCTATCTGTCTGTCTATCTATCTGTCTATATACAGTATATGTTTGTCTATCTGTCTGTCTATCTTTCTGTCTATATATACGTTTGTCTATCTGTCTGTCTATCTATCTGTCTATATATATGGTTGTCTATCTATCTGTCTATCTTTCTGTCTATATATCTTCATATTCACCAGCCAGGATTTTGACATTGGTCTATTGTGGGGTTCAATATAAAATAAAATAAAATAAAAAACAGAAACACAAAACCCCACAGTGACCTGATTATATATTTAGCTCGTTTAATTTAATACTTATTTTATTTTTTCCCCTCATAACTATGTTAGATGGATAGTTCCAACTGTCTGAAAGAAAGCTAACATAGCATTAGATCGCAAGAAAGACTACTTGCATATTAAAATTATAACCTACTGTAGTGTTCTAGTTCCATCTTGGGCCCCCCAAGTTCTTTTTTTTTTGGCCATAACACTTATGGGGTGTTGAATTTTTTCACGATGTCGGACATGCGCTCGGTCGTTCACATTGAGATGTATGTGATGTCATTTATTAGCCTTGTTTTTGCAAAAAGTGAACTAAGCCGAAGCAGAAGAGAGTTAGCACCTCCGTCCAAGCAGCGAGACCACAGAGACGGAAGTTGTGTAAGAAGCTTGTGTAGGAGAGGCGTTGTGGCTTTCAGTCCCACGCGGCATTTTTTTGTCACTCTGAAACTCAGCAAACCGGGAGAAAAAAATCACTTGGCTGGATTTCAGAGAAAGCGACAGTGCTCGTTGCTGAGGGAGAAAGTAGGACGAAGATTTAGGATGGAACCGACGGCTGCGGCTCCTCGGGCCAGGAGGTTTTCTATAAACAGATTCAAATGGCTTTGGGCCAATGCCGAAGAAATCCAAATGTCGGTGAAGGAAACAGAGCAGTGGCATGCATCACTTCCTAAGTGCAGATCTTTATTTCCTGTGACGATTCAGAGGACTTAAATGTGGTCAACGTTGGGTTTGTGGTAGGATTTCCAGACAGTAAATAAATCAGGGCATCACTCATTTCAGACTGTTTTATTTGTGTGAAAGCATCAACGCTTTAGTTACACTGTTAAATCTGAAAGTAAATAAATTGGTGCAATAAATGTGTAAAGTACAAATAAATAAATAAATCTGTGCATCATGTTACACTAGTTAAGGGTAATTCTTAAAATGTGTTCATGTGGATGAGCCGGCAGCTGAAACTGAGAGTGTGGCCTGGAAACTCCTTATAGCATAGCTGCGATAAACATTCATCTACATACTCACTAGCATCTCTCTCTCTCTCTCTCTCTCTCTGTCTCTCTCTCTCTCTCTTTCTCTTTATGCTCTCTCCCTGTGTGTGTCTCTCTCTCTCTCTCTCTCTCTCTCTCTCTCCAGAAAGTACAATCTCCTCTGACCTGAAGACCATCCTCTGCCAGAAAACTTAACAAAGCAGCAGAGGACAACTGGAGCACTGGCAGTGGTGGGACAGTGGTGGGATAGGGGTGGGACAGTGGTAGGTCAATGGTGGGACAGTGATGGGACAATGCGGGGATAGTGGTGGGGCAGTTGTGGGGCAGTGGTGGGATAGTGGTGGGATAGTGGTGGGACAATGCAAGTACAGTGATGGGACAATGCAAGGACAGTGATGGGACAATGCAGGGACAGTGGTGGGGAAATGCAGGGACAGTAATTGGACAATGCAGGGACCGTGGTGGGACAATGCAGGGACAGTGATGGGACAATGCAGGGACAGTGGTGGGACAATGCAGAGACAGTGGTGGGACGGTGGTGTGACAGTGGTGGGATAGTGGTGGGTCAGTGGTGGAACAATGCAGGGACAGTGGTTAAGAGCTCTGGGTTACTGATCAGAAGGTCAGGAGTTCAGGCTCCAGCACTGCCAAGCAACCACTGTTGAGCCCTTGAGCAAGGCCCTTAACCCTCAACTGCTCAGATGTATAAAGGAGATAAATGTCAGTTCCTCAGTAGGAGATCATCTGTTGAATGCCATAAATATAAATGTAAAAGCACCATGATTTTTATAAAGTGTTGACACTGGAGACTCCTTCCATAAATGTTAAATGATAAATGTCTCCTAACAAAGAAAGGTCACATCAACGATTCTACCTTTTACTTTGCTAAACAACACTTATTTTTTTTTTTTTTTTAATTACTAGTCTCAAATTACGAGGAGCATCCGCCATACACACAGCGCCCTGGGAACCTGCTGTTGCTATAGAAACAATAATGTATTAGAACGAGCGATTTAATATCACGTTACAGCCGGTTCTACAGAAATAATGCCCCTCTTCTGACCAATCAGATTCAAGATTTAACCACACTGTGTTATAATTAACTTCAACACACAACATAAAAAGTGTGTGAGGAATTCGAATGGGAACGCACATCCCTCAGAATGTTAGTGTTAGTGAAAAAAACTGCATTCAGCTATGTTCTTTACCGTCTGTTTAATGAACCGTGCCAACTAGTCCACATTCCCACAGCGGCCACTACTGACAGTCCACTAGTCCACATCCCCACAGCAGCCACTACTGACAGTCCACTAGTCCACATCCCCACAGCAGCCACTACTAACAGTCCACTAGTCCACATCTGCACGGCGGCCACTACTGACAGTCCACTAGTCCACATCCCCACGGCGGCCGCTACTGATAGTCCACTGGTCCACAACCCCACAGTGGTCACTACTGACAGTCCACTGGTCCACAACCCCACAGTGGTCACTACTGACAGTCCACTAGTCCACATCCGCACGGCGGCCACTACTGACAGTCCACTAGTCCACATCCCCACGGCGGCCGCTACTGACAGTCCACTGGTCCACAACCCCACAGTGGTCACTACTGACAGTCCACTGGTCCACACCCCCACGGCGACTACTACTGACAGTCCATTGGTCCACACCCCCACGGCGACCACTACTGACAGTCCATTGGTCCACACCCCCACGACGACCACTACTGACAGTCCACTGGTCCACATCCCCACAGCGGCCACTACTGACAGTCCACTAGTCCACATCCCCACGGCGGCCGCTACTGACAGTCCACTAGTCCACATCCCCACGGCGGCCACTACTGACAGTCCACTAGTCCACATCCCCACAGCGGCACTACTGACAGTCCACTAGTCCACATCCCCACGGCGGCCGCTACTGACAGTCCACTAGTCCACATCCCCACAACGTCCACTACTGACAGTCCATTAGTCCACATCCCCACGGCGGCCACTACTGACAGTCCACTAGTCCACTTTGTGACATTTATTTTGTGGAGGGATTTTATTGTTTTGTGTGCATTTTTTTAAAGAACTCTACAATTAGTATTTGTTCACACACATCTTTATAAATGAGACTCTTAGATCTCAGCAGGGTTTGTTTTGCGTCTCAAACACTGTCCGTCCGCTGATTTAATAAGGTCTATGGTAGCTACGACCCGGTTTGTAAATCAGTTTCCACTTTCTACGAAGATCATAATTCTAAATGAAATGTGAACATCTGACAATGCATGACACGTCATCGAATTGTTCGGTGTTTAAAACGCATTACATCACTAACACAATAGAAACCGAGCATTTTTGCGTAGTACAACATCAGACCTGTGTACATTAGCGAAAGATTTGTCCCAATGAGACGATGAAGATATCAGACTCTTCTGTATGAGTCTGGTTCCTCTCACAGTTTCTTCCGCTTAACATCTTAGAGAGTTTTTCCTCGCTGCCTCGCTCAATAGGGATAAATTCACACTTTTAAAATCTGTATCCTGTGTTTATATGTTTCTGTAAAGCTGCTTTGAGACAATATCCATATAAAACTGAACTCTACTACTCTACTCTTGAATACTCTAAAACACAACATCACACCTTCTGACAGAACTTATGAGTGTTTATACACAGCTCCTGTTATTCCTGAAGTTTGCTGTAATGCGTCTTTATGTCAGAAAGTGTTATGTTCTGCCCGAGTCTGCACTTCTTACGCTCCAGAGGCCGTATTGATCTATTTAACTTTTAAAACAGAACTTTATGGGTGATTTGTGGAAAGAATGGCCGAACGAGTTCAGTGTTTACAGCTGTCAAATTGTCCTGATCCTTTACACTCCATCTCCACACTGACGGATTTCTCCAGACCCGGGCGAGTGCAGAACTTGTGGTTGTAGCTCAGGCCTGGATAAACGTGAGCGTGCGCAGCAGGTGTTGACTTCTGGGATTGTGTTGAGTTTCGGAGTTTTAATGAGACGTTTTTGATGGCAGACCAGCTCCCACATTCACATTCCACATTCTGAGGAAAGTGACGGAACGTTAAGAACCACTTCCTGTCGACCGCAAATGTCAACAGCTGGATGGCGTCGTATGAACGGGAGCGGCTGTACGTGTCAGTCCAGACGTTTTAGCGAGGATAAAGAGTGTGTTGAGCAGGCCATGTGAATTAGACAGCGAC
>JAFFST010015053.1:26687-29187 GCA_022414735.1 Noturus placidus | reverse complement strand
ATGTGCGTTTTGTTTTGGTTCATGTCCCGTCTCCGACTGTTTTTCCCCCTCATGTGTCTACATTACTCGCACCTGTTTTCAGTTGTATATTTAAACAATAGAGTGAAGTATTGTTCAGTGTTTTACCAACCTGACGCTACCGAACCGTTTGGATGGAGAGTGAAGTATTGTTCAGTGTTTTACCGACCTGACGCTACCGAACCATTTGGATGGAGAGTGAAGTATTGTTCAGTGTTTTACCGACCTGACGCTACCGAACCATTTGGATGGAGAGTGAAGTATTGTTCAGTGTTTTACCGACCTGACGCTACCGAACCATTTGGATGGAGAGTGAAGTATTGTTCAGTGTTTTACCGACCTGACGCTACCGAACCATTTGGATGGAGAGTGAAGTATTGTTCAGTGTTTTACCGACCTGACGCTACCGAACCATTTGGATGGAGAGTGAAGTATTGTTCAGTGTTTTACCGACCTGACGCTACCGAACCGTTTCGTCCTGTATTGTTACGTTCCGTCGATCTTGATCAAGTTCCGTGTCCTGATCTGTGTGTTCTGGATGCTCCCTGGTATTGTTGTTCGTTGATCACCTGACCTCCTGATTCTGAGTGATATAATATTTGCGTGATATAATGTAACATAATGTAGCTGGTAATTTCTTAGCAAACCTATATTTTTATGATCCATTTTTCTATTGTAGAAGGTGGAGGTGTATAAACACAGTTAACAGTCTAAATAAATAAATATATAACAGTGCAACTTTAAATATAGTTCTTTTATAACTCTTTAGTCTAATATCTATCATAGAAACCGTTTCCACATGGATGACATTTACACCATGTATCTGCTGCTCAAACGGCGTGAACATGTCCGAGGCCCTTCTGATTATCATTAAGATTAAAATGATATATTATTTGGCAAAAAAAAGAAATATTTTTTAATAAAAATATTCGGCTGGGGCTCAGTTGGTAGAGCGGGTTGTCCACTAATCCACTAATCGTAGGGTTGGAGGTTTGATTCTTGGCCCGGATGACGCCACATGCCGAAGTGTCCTTGGGCAAGACACTGAACCCTAAGATGGCAAGTTAGCGCCTTGCATGGCAGCTCTGCTACCATTGGTGTGTGAATGTGTGTGTGTGTGAATGGATAAAAGCGCTATATAAGTGCGCTATTTACAATTTAAATTGTCCATCCATCCATCCATCTTCAACCGCTTACTCCTTTTCAGGGTCATGGGGAACCTGGAGTCTATCCCAGGGAGCATCGGGCACAAGGCGGGGTTACACCCTGAACAGGGTGCCAGTCCATCACAGGACACAAACACACACACACACACACACACACACACACACACACACACACACACACACTACGGACACCTTAGACACGCCCATCAGACTACCATGCATGTGTTTGGACTGGGGGAGGAAACCGGAGTACCCGGAGGAAACCCCCGACACACGGGGAGTACATGCAAACTCCACACACACATGGCCCTGGCGGGACTCGAACCCCGGACCCTGGAGGTGTGAGGCGGATGTGCTGACCACTAAACCACCGTGCGCCCCCATTTAAATTGTCCTAAACTTAAACTTAAACTTTAAAGTAATATCGCCAGTAAACCAGTTTAAGTGATGTGAACTGTATACGTGTCTAATGTTAGCTATATTTTAGCCACATTCATACAGTTTAGCTAATGTTAGCTACATCCTTTGCTATAGCTAGATTTTACTTCACATTAATGATGTGGAAACATTCTAAACAAACGAGTACTGTAACATCTGTCAAGCAGGAAAATCGAGTCAAGACCGTCCGGCATTATTAATGTGAGACGAGGTGAAATGGGCGGGGCTTCCAGAATGTCTGTTGATTACAAAGCGTTCAAAACACCTACACAACCGTCCATCATTCCAGTGCTTCTATTTTTGATTTCTTAAAGAGCGGGTACATGCACATAATAATTTTCTCCCATCTTACCTTCCATTTCTTTTTCTTTTTTTCTCTCCCTCTCTTTTAAGTGGGTTTAACAGTCCAGTCCAAAAGAGAGGCATTAAAAAAAACAACAGCAAGAGACCAAACAAATGGACCTACAACTTGATTAGGAAGTCCTGTCAGAAATATCGCAGTTACAGTGTAAGAGACGCACATTGTTCTGATTTGGGCGCGTCAATCACGAGTGATGTTGGCTGTGTATGAATGTGATGAACTCCATGTTGTTGATTACACAAAATAATTACAAAACAAAAAACACTACAGATGCTTCATCAAGCTGCCCATTTTTGTGAACAAAAGCACTTCTGAGGCAGCATGAGGGTTTAATAAAGAGAGGCTAAATTACACGTGACTGAGTGCAATGACCGTGAGATAATGAGGAACAGCAGGAGTCATACTCATAAAGAATGAAAGGGGCGGCTGTGGCTCAGTTGGTAGAGCGGGTTGTCCACTAATCCACTAACCGTGGGGTTGGCGGTTCGAATCCCGGCCCGGCTGACTCCACATGCCG
>JAFFST010014995.1:0-15010 GCA_022414735.1 Noturus placidus | reverse complement strand
TATATATATATATATATATATATATATATATATATATATATATATATATATATATATATATATTATACTAAAAAATAGAAAAAAAAAAAACAGTGTCTGCCATTAAGATGGAATCTCCTATCAAAATGTTGTTGACTTTACATTGACAATATTGGTAATTAATTAAAATTACCATATATGTATTTAATTTCATTATCAATTGGGATTCCATATATTCTGTATCATCAAGGTTAACTTGTTTTCAGATAGTGTTACCCTAATGGTGCCTAACAGCCCCACAAACCTAAAGGCTTTACATAAGTCAGTAAGTGTGAATGGAAGCTTTCCAACTATTCGAGTGTATGGCTGAGATCACTCTGAGTGCAGGAAGAGCTAAGTATTATGGATTGAGCCCAAGTCTCCCTGCAGTGAAACAGCAGTACAGGCTCAATATCCTGCTGCACCCCAGTCACCCCCTCACCAACACACCACACAAAGTGAGAAGCATATGACAATTTCGACCAGGCTGATTGAACTTGTTGCATGACAGACATGTCTATTTGGAACAAATAGAAAACCTCAGGAAGGATTATATTGGAAAACCGCTTCTCAGATAAACATATATAGAATCCTGTTTCATTGATTAAGACTGTGTGGCACAGCTCATAGAGTGGTCATGCATGAACACTGTGAATTTAAACTTAAAAAAAAAAAAAAAAAAAAAAAATGATGCAATTTATAAAGATTAGCAATCAGCAAAAAAATAGCCAATTGGTTTCCAGTGTAGAGCTTTAAAGATTTGCTTTTTTTTTTTGTTCTTTTTAGGTACATATCAAACCTAACAGTACAAGAGTCTCAAACACTTATGCACATTCCAGATTTTTGAAAACTTTGATTGTGGAGAGAGATGCTATCGGAGTACAGCATGGCTTTGGGAGTGAGATTGATTGCTAGGAATTAAATGGTGTTAACAGCCCATGTCCAGTCATTTGGGCTTTTAGGGAGCACATGGACTCAAATATACTGTCAGAGGGACTGAATCAGTTTTTGGCTACTGTGCACACCATACCCATCTCCAAAATTAATCTCATTTGTAGCTCACAGCATGCATCCTTTCTCATCCCCACCATCTAGTCTCTGATGTTTTCGAACATCATGGGCCCACCACTTAGAAAGTCCAATCCATGATATGCATGAGAGCAGAGTATTTTTCTGATGTCTTTAAACAAAAGATGAAAAGGTTAAATGATAAATACAATTTTCACAGACTTCTTTGCTCATATTTACCAAGGGTGCCTATATAGAGGGCACTGTAATAACTGAATTCATAGACACATCATTATACTTTGTTTTGCCATTTTGCCTTTGTATATTTCATTCCTTTACTCTCTGAAATATTTGGTTGGTAGTTGCTTCTGAGACATTAAAGGTTGTCATAACAACACTGGTCTGGTCTCAGTGGAGACATTGTTTAATTTCTGTAGACCAAACCATCTCCTATCTATTCTTAGAATATGAACAGTTTTGTCTGCAAAAGTCATTCTCATTTATACTTTCTCATCAATGCTGGCTGGCTGTCTGGCTCAACTTTTTCTAGCTTTTTTCTCTCAATTGATGTATATTTCTCCTAAATTCAATGTGCTTTAAACAATTAACACAGCCATCAAAAACCGTCAAATTGTGCAGAATAGTGCAACTCTTTGTGTTTTCCATTATAATATATAATAATGCTTTTTGACAAAGAAAATGCTAGTATCTCGCAGTTATTTAAACGAAGATTTGCCAACCTTGGCACATTTAAATTTTAATTGTTTTCATAACACTTATCTTGGCCTGGAGGCTTAGTGGTTAGCAAGTTTTTCTCACACCTCCATGGTTGGGGGTTTGAATACCACCTCCACCATTCACAGAGTCTGCATGTTCTCCCTGTGCTTCTGAGTTTTCCTTTGGGAACTCCGGTTTCCTCCCCCAGCCCAATGATGTGTGGTAGGCTCATTGGCATTTCTGAATTGCCCATGGTGTGTGAATGTGTGCGATTGTGCCCTGCAATGTGTTGGCACCCTGTCCAGTGTTGGAATTGAACAAATATTTCAAAATTGAACATGCATTATTTATTAATGTGAGGTTAGTTTTGTTTTAACCTGTATTTTTTTTTTTTAAATAAAAACTTAGTAAGTCTTAACTCATTGTTTGGTCATATTTAAGGATTTATTCAGCTATTAGTGCACAATTATTTATGTACTGTTATTGTAAAGTGTTACCAGCACCTTGTACATTAAATGCTTTTCAGCATTTGCTTCCCTACAGTACTGCATATGCCTTTGCCTTTAAAGCGTATGCCTCTGCACAGTACTGTAAATCAGCTAAATTGGTTCTAGTATCAGTGTGGTGGGCTGTTTGCTCAGTGCGGGTCACTGTGAATCCCTTAGTTCCACTTCCTCTTTTTACTTCTACTTTCCCAGCATGCACCCTCTCAAAATATCCGGTTTTAAAGCTAAAACACCATCATGAAACACCATCTCCACATAAAGTGGATAGGACACACAGCATTCTTCCAAGGTGCTGATACAAATATATTTGAGAGTATTCTGATTTGCAGGTCTACACATCCGTTACCACCCTAAAAAACAAACAGGCACATACAACATACATAAATATACATATGTAAATTAACTCTGGTGCATTTTCCTCTTGATGTCAAGGTTAATTTAATCAGGTGAAAACACAACAATTGGGTCCAGACTAAAACAGATGGTCTTGGTCCAGTTCCAATCAAACTCTAGCATGGTTTGATTGCAAAAAGAAAACAATTTATTGCTGAATCGACCTGCAGGAAGTGACCCAAACCCTGTATTTAGGGTTGCAGGTAGTATGCTTTTATGTGAGCTGTGAGGCAGCAACATTTCACTGCCCATACTGTATCTGAAGTATACAGAGAGTTTTATTTATTGTGCTTGGAAAATGACAAATGAAGCAAGTCTATGTTTAAAAAAAATATGTACACTTGATTTTCAGTGTTTTGCATGACAGTTTCTGCAAGTAATTTGTAAATCATGTGAAATCATTTAAAAATATATGTTTAGAGAGGTACTTTTTTCAATTGATAAACTATCAAGCACATGCTGTAAGAAACAAACAAACAAACAAAAAAAAAACAACATATCAATCCTCATATAAAAATCAACTCATTTGAATGAAAAACACCACCTTAGGTCCTTCAGCTTATTTATGTTGTCCCAAAACCCTATCATAGACAGCCACATATTTCGCTTTCCAAATTGCATCAACATTTCACTTTATGATCAGATCAGCAGTAGATGAAGTTGCCCTAGCCAGTTCAGGTCATCTTGAAGGCTGGGTGTATTTGATTTATCTGCTATCATGTCAAAGAGCTGCACAATACTCAGAATACAAAAGAAGTGTGAGCTGCAGAGGCATGAGTCATCCAGCTGACAAGCAGGACAATTCAGCAAAATTATGAGCTGAAATAACAGGATGAAGTGCTTAGCATAATTTCAGAGTTGGAAAGGTTTTCTTTATCAGAATCCATTTGACTACAGATTAACCTGAACTATGCTATTCTGTCTACATTGAATTCTTTATTAGTTTATTATTAATACCATGCTATACTATAATGTGTCATTTTTGATATGGCCATATTTACATTTGCATTTATTTGCTTTAGCAATTTTTCCTTCAAAGGATTTGGAAAATATACACACATAAGGTTTTTCTGGACTGGTACTGACTACATTTTTGACTCAGATAGCCCAGATAGCACAAATAATGAGAATATATCCAGCTGGTTTGCTATATTGTGGTTTATATCAGCCAGCACTCAACCTTTTGGTTAGTCATGTCTCATCTTGTGCCCCACATATAACAAAGAATGGCAAACAATGCCCCAAAATTGGCCCAGACTGGTTTGTCAAATGAGGCCAAAAAGGTTTAGAATGGATAGATAATGGTGGGTGGTGGTAGGAGGTGTTAGACTATAACTGAATGAATAAATGACTGAATGAAATACACACAGTACTTGGCCCAAAATTCAGAAAACATTCAGAGACCATTTTATCATAACATATTGGCTTAGAGGTTAGGATGTTCGCCTCACACCTCCAGGGTCAGGGGCTCGATTCCCACCGTGGCGCTGTGTGTGTGGAGTTTGAATGTTCTCTTTCTTGCATGTTTTTAAAATTGCATGGTTCCTCCAGGTACTCCGGTTTCCTCCCCCAGTCCAAAGACATGCATGGTAGGCTGACTGTCTTGTCCAAAGTGTCCGTAGTGTATGTATTGGTATGTGAATGTATGTGAGTGTGCCCTGCGATGGATTGGCACAGTGTCCAGGGTGTACCCCGCTTTGTGCCCCATGCACCCTGGGATAGGCTCCAGGTGTCCCTGAAGAAAAGGATAAGAGGTATGGAAGATGGATGGATATCGGCAATTGTCCTACATGTTGCTATACTAAAAGTAACCAAAGTCAGCAGGAATCAAATAAAAATAAAACAACATTACTTCTTTCTTGCAATGTGTAAATGTTATTCACTAACATTTCAGAAATAAAATGATGTCATTAAACAAACAAACAAATAAATAATGAATAAAAAACACATGTTACAGATTTTACTTGCTTACACCTTTGTGTTTTGGAAGTTTAGACAGAAACGTTGATGCATTTTTTAATGTCAGTCATCTTGGCTTGGAAAGACTAATAAAAATCAGGATAATTATGTGAATAACATTTGGAGAGCTTTAGATGTGATTTATATTTAATATATTTCTTGAAAACAACCTTACATTACTTGCCTGAGTATGAAATGGTTAAAGTTATTTCAGAACATTGCTGTTTTTATTTAAGGACATACCACCTTTGAAATCCATTCATGTGGAAGACTAGACAGATACGCTGAAATGTGTGATTCTGGAGCTGAGAGCAGTCAGCGTCGAAGCTCATGTCTCTAAACAGCCATATTGTGGAGAGCCATAGTTGTGAAGAGGATTGCACTGAGGCACCGCAGACACATCACAGAGCCAAGGGTTGGACAGCCATGCATGAACAGAGAGTAAGTTGAGAGCCAAGAGACCACAGCAGTGTGAACTCATCCTCCTCCAACAAGAGCAAGGGAATACACAAAATTGACAGGCTAAAATGTAAAAAAAATAAATAAATAAAAAAAAAATTAAAAAAAAAAATTAAAAAAACACACAGGAAAATCTGATGCAGCAGCATATCAAAAGTAGCAGATAAACACAGCTGTATAAGAACTGAGTGGAATTACCCAAGCCTGGCTGAATATAATGTATGATTTGCCTGAGATGAGTAATGTGTTAATGATGAGGGTAAACACATTGATGAGTGTATCCTGCTTTCATTTTTATAGTGAAAATAAAATTAGCTAAAACAAAGGGGGGTGGGGGGTTGGGGCATATATTTTATTGGTGGTCATGTTTTTGTCTTCTATTTACTTTTAATTTCCGTAATCCCAGTATATAATCAGCATTATCATGTTAAGGCTACAGTTGATATTGCCATATACAAATGATTTCAAATTATCCTGACTTCTTTATATGCTTTATTGTTTCAATGGCTCTTTTATCCAGAAGTTAATTTGGCAATACAATTTTTCAGCATATCCCCAATAGTAACTGATACACAGCCATGCCATCTAATTTGCACTTTTCTCAGTCTTGGATGATTCACAAGTTCTCATTCACACTTGTAATCCATCATTTATCATCCCGGAAAGTGGGTGACACTGTTACCATGCCATAATTAAAGTGACTTGAAGAGCACAACTTTGTCAAGGAATGTCGTCATAATCCAACCGCACTGACACTCATTTAGCTACAGGGGGTCAACAAGAAAAGTTCACAAAAGCAGCACAGGCCCTTAAAGTGAACAAACTGTTCTGGATGGCAGGGGGAGCAGAGTTATAGCATGCTGCCTGTCACAGTATGGGTGGGCAGAATGTCATGCCAGAGCTCAGGGAGCATTCATGACAATCTTTTGGCTTTCTAATAAAAGGTTAACTATTTTTGTTTTAATCATGTCAAAAGGAGAATCCCAACAATGCCACAGATATCCATAGCTGGGGGTGCAAGAGAGCAAAAAAAAAAAAAAAATGCTCTCTGGGTGTGTGAAATAACATTACTGCCTCTTCTGTTGATCACAGTGACACTAACCAATTGCGGGTGTCTGTGAGCTCATGTATGAAGAAGAAGGCAGATCGTGACTTCCTTGTGATTGTTCAACCACACTGTGGTACAGCATGAGCAGCAATTTGAAAAGAGGCAATACGCGTATATATATATATATATATATATATATAGACTGAGAGAGAGAGAGAGAGAGAGAGAGAGAGAGAGAGAGAGAGAGAGTGAGAGAGAGCTGTGAAATAGTTTTAGGCACATGCAACAGAATGCTGTACAACAAAAATGAATTCAAACATAAAATTTTAAATAAAAATGCTATAAAGAGCAATAAACATAAATAAATGCAACAAAGTTGATATTTTCTGTGACAACCATTGGCTTAAACAAATTATTAGTAGTCTTAGGTACAATTGGTGCAGTTTCATAAATAAATTAGTTTTTAAATTTCATTGAGCATCTTGCAGACCCAGCCATAGTTTTTCTAGAGGCTTTGAGTTTTGCACTTGTTTCCTTTTTTTATATAAAGGTATACATATGAGGTAACACAGTGGCCAAATTACCTTAGTCATTCATAACAATGGCCAAGGGATATAGTGTAATGTAACGGCCAGCGTCGAACTACATGTCCCAGAATGCACTGCCGGCGCGCATGCGCTCCTCGTCTCCTGAGTACTAAGGGCGCGCACCTGTTCCCAATCACTCCCCCAGCATAAAGCCCAAACACACATAGCCCTCAGACGCGAAGTATACGTCTTAGAGAAGCATTCCTAGCGTTACCGAGCATTCCTTTCCGTGTATGATTTCCGTGTTTACCGACCTCGATTACCGCCTTGTGTTTACGTCTCAGTGTAAGTCCCGTTTGGTTTTGTTCGCCCGATCGCCTGACTCCTGCCTGACATCTCGACCTTGATTATCGTCTCAGTCCACTCCCGTTTGGTTTTGTTCGCACGATCACCTGACTCCTGCCTGACATGTCGACCCGTGTACTCTACATGCGCCCATACGCCATCAGTCATTCTCCCGCGATTGCTTTCCAGTGAATCACCAGGTACGTGACAGAATACTTCGCCTAAATATGGAAGCAGCAGGAGATCCTCGCTGGGCAGCCGCCCTTGAGGGACATGGGCGTATGATCAGCGAACAGGCTGCACAAATTAATACCCTCAACGAGCAAGTTGCGCGGCTCACACTTGCGGCGCAATCCGGAATGACACTGGCTACGCCCCCACACGCGCTGCATCTCGAGTACCTCCGACACCGTCACCAGAGAAATATGACGGAGACCCCGCCCGCTGTCAGAGCTTTCTTCTCCAGTGTTCGCTTTACTTTGCCTCGTACCCGGATATGACGGACCAGCAAAAGAGCGTTCATTTCATGGAGCTACTAACAGGAAGAGCACTCTTGTGGGCGACTGCAGAGTGGCACCAGGAGGGGGGGCGCAAACCGTACTTATGAACAAATGACAGCTCGGTTCCGCACAGTCGAGAGACAGGGGAGGGGCTATTATCTATCAAGCAAGGATCACGCAGCGTGGTCGACTATGCGCTGGAATTCCAGACTAAGGCCGCCGGAGCGGATGGAATGACCCAGCCCTCAAGACCGTGTTTAGGCGTGTTTGGAAGTCATTACAGAGCTGGCATGCCGAGACGACGAGGGAGATCTCAACGCTCTGATTACTCTGGCCATTCTCCTGGATCGGCTTCTGAAAGGCCACCCACGCCCCTGCCTTCCGGAAGGGGGACCGTCTCACTCAAGCTAGGAGGAACCAATGGAATTGAGTAAAACCCGCTTGAGTGTGCAGGAACGTAAAGACGGCACAGAGAGAACAGATGCCTGTACTGCGGCGAGGCGACCCACTTCCTGAGGCAGTGCCCTCACAAGCCGCGTTCGTCACCAGGGGTAAGTGAACCATCCGTGATTCTGGGGGGAATTCAGTCGACATTCACCTTTCCTGTCCTAGTGCAGTACTCACACAAGTCTTATGTTATAGAAGCGCTAATTGACTCAGGAGCAGCCGGGAATTTCATCTCTCGTCAGATCATCACTCAGTACCATTTTCCGACCCAGTCTCTACCACACCGTCGACGCATTCAGGCCATCGATGGCGCCCCTATTGGCACGGGTCTTATCACACACTGCACCACACCCCTGCAGTTGAGAGTGGGCTCCCTTCATAACGAAACCATCAGCTTTTATGTTATCGAAACGGCACGCCATCCAGTGGTCCTAGGCCTACCTTGGCTGGAATATCACGACCCTCAAATCTCCTGGGCACAGAGAGAAATCATCCACTGGTCACCCCACTGTTTCTGTCACTGTATCCAAACCCCAGTCATCACCCTGTCCTCTACCTCCGTTGAAAGTCCAGATCAGGTGAAGACAACACCAATCCCGAGAGTATATCACGAATTCCTGGAAGTATTTAGTAAGAAAAAGGCCCAGGGACTTCCGCCCCACAGGGAGTACAACTAGAAGATTGACCTCCTTCCTGGGACCACTCCTCCCCGTGGGAAAATTTATGCATTGACTGGCAAAGAACAGGAGGCCATGGAGGAGTATATCCGAGAGGCCCTGCAACAGGGTTATATACGACCTTCCACGTCCCCCGCCTCCGCCGGGTTTTTTTTTTTTGTTGAGAAGAAGGGAGGGGAGCTGCGACCATGCATTGATTATCGTGGTCTCAATCAGTGCACCGTAAAGTACAGGTACCCCTTGCCCCTAGTCCCGGCAGCTCTAGAGCAGCTCCGTACCGCTAAAATTTTTACCCGGCTCGACTTGCGAAGCGCTTATAATTTAATCAGGATCCGGAAGGGGGATGAGTGGAAGACCGGGTTCAGCACCACATCCGGTCATTATGAGTACCGGGTGATGCCGTTTGGGCTTTCTAATGCTCTAGCCGTCTTTCAGTGTTTAATTAACGATGTACTGCGGGACATGCTCGAACGCTATGTAATAGCCTACATCGATTACATCCTAGTCTACTCCAACACCAAAGAGGAACATGTGAAGCATGTCTGTCAAGTCGTGGCACGTCTATTGGAAAATCAATTGTTCGTCAAAGCTGAGAAATGTGAATTTCACCGGCAGCAGATATCATTTCTCGGGTATGTAATCGGGCCACAGGGGGTCGCTATGGATCAGGAGAAGGTCAGGGCAGTCACAGAATGGCCACCTCCTCACTCCATTAAGGAGCTCCAAAGCTTCTTGGGCTTTGCCAATTTTTACAGGTGATTTATCCGGAACTTTAGTGTTATTGCAAAGCCCCTCACGAACCTCCTGCAAGGGAACCCCGGAAGGCTGAAGTGGAACCCCTCCACCCAGCAAGCCTTTGACAACCTCAAAGTAGCCTTCACTACCGCTCCCACTCTCTGACACCCTGATCCATTGGTCCCATTTGTCGTCGCAGTGGATGCCTCAGAGACGGGGGTAGGCGTCGTGTTATCTCAGCGCCTTGGAGATAAGCCAAAACTCCACCTCATCGCCTACTTTTCCCGGACCTTCTTGGCCCCGGAACAAAATTACCATGTGGGAGACCAGGAGTTATTGGCTGTGAAGTGGGCCCTGGAGACCTGGAGGCACTGGCTGGAGGGAGCGACTCACCCGTTTGTGATTTTCACTGATCATAAAAATCTTGAATACATTCGGACCACAAAGAGGCTCAATTCTCGCCAAGCACTCTGGGCCCTATTCTTCAACAGATTTGACTTCCTTTTATCCTAAAGACCTGGGTCCAAGAACATTAAAGCTGATGCCCTTTCTCATCAGGGCCAGGTGTTACAGTCTCAGACAGAGGAGTATGTCATCAACCCCACCCACGTCTGCAATGCCTTAGAGTGGGATCTAGATCAGCCACGAAAGGAGGTCCCACACTCACAGGTACCCCCAGAATGCCCCAACGGGCGCCTGTTCGTTCCTGAGGGACACCGCCAGGACCTCGTCATCTGGGCACACTCGGTACCTGGGACAGGTCACCCTGGGGTCCACCGCACCCGCTCCCTCCTTCAGGAAAAGTACTGGTGGCCGGGGTGGGAGAAGGATGTGTCTAGGATTTTACCCTCATGTTCCACTTGTGCCCAGCACAAGATCCCGCGGACACTCCCTACCAGGAATCTTGTGCCGCTGCCCACGCCCGAACGTCCTTGGTCTCACTTGGCGATTGACTTCATCACTAATTTGCCCCCCTCCCGGGTAAACACGGTAGTGTGTGTCGTAGTGGACCGTTTTTCCAAATCCGTGCGTTTCTTGCCATTGCAGGGTCTTCTCACTGCATTCGCCACCGCCGAACTACTGTTCCAGCACGTTTTTAGATACTCCCCGAGGAGAACGTGTGTGACTGGGGACCCCAATTTACGTCAAGTGTCTGGGCAGGGTTCATGACCAAGTTAGGAGTCACCACCAATCTCACCTCTGGATATCATCCACAGAGCAATGGGCAAGCGGAACGGGTGAATCAGGAGCTGGTCCGATTCCTGCGCTCATACTGCTCCAATCCCCCCGAGGAATGGAGCACCTTTCTGCCTTGGGCCGAGTACGCCCAGAACTCCCTCCGACATCCAGCCACGGGACTCACCCCTTCTCAGTGCGTGTTGGGGTACCAACCTCCCATGTTCCCCTGAAATGCAAGCCCCACCGCGTCTCCTGCTGTAGACCAGTGGTTCCGGAGGAGCGAGCAGGTCTGGGCAGAAACCCATCGTCGCCTGAAGGCCACCGCTGCTGTGTACAAGCGTAAGGCGGATCTTTGTCGCAACCCGAATCCCCCCTATAAGCCCGGAGATCGAGTATGGTTGGCAACCCGGAACCTGAGAGCACCCCCGAACGGAAAGAAACTCGCACCCATGTATACGGGCCCTTTCAGGATCCTCACGCAGATCAACAAGGTGATGTATCGATTAGCCCTGCCTCGCCACAGTCGCCTCTCCCCCTTGTTCCATGTCTCCCAGCTCAAGCCAATGGTGAGCGGGCCGCTAGCCACCAAAGTGCCGTCAGCGTTCCCTCAACCCCTCCTGGAGGTGGACGAAACCGGCATACCAGGTCCGACAAATACTACGGTCTCGATGTCGACGAGGGGGCAAGGTGGAGTACCTAGTGGATTGGGAGGGATACGGACCCGAGGAACAATGCTGAGTTCCCCGGGAGGACATCTTAGACCCGCAGATGATCCGGGATTTCCACCAGAACCCTCCAACTCTTCCGAGACCACGACCTCGAGGGAGGCCGAGGAAACGCCTGGCTCCCGGAGTGAGCCCTTTGGGGAGGGGGGCTCTGTAACGTCACAGCCCGCGTCGGGCTCCATGTCCCAGAATGCACTGCCGGCGCGCATGCGCTCCTCGTCTCCTGAGTACTAAGGGCGCGCACCTGTTCCCAATCACTCCCCCAGCATAAAGCCCAAACACACACAGCCCTCAGACACGAAGTATACGTCTTAGAGAAGCATTCCTAGCGTTACCGAGCATTCCTTTCCGTGTATGATTTCCGTGTTTACCGACCTCGATTACCGCCTCGTGTTTACATCTCAGTCTAAGTCCCGTTTGATTTTGTTCGCCCGATCGCCTGACTCCTGCCTGACATCTCGACCTTGATTATCGTCTCAGTCCACTCCCGTTGGGTTTTGTTCGCACGATCACCTGACTCCTGCCTGACATCTCGACCCCGCGTACTCTACACGCGCCCATACGCCATCAGTCATTCTCCCGCGATTGCTTTCCAGTGAATCACCAGGTATGTGACATATAGCTGTGATGTCCGGCAAAGGGTTGTTGAGGGTTGCAAAATGGGAAGAAGTTCCAGTCAACTGGATATGCAATGAATCAACCTGGAATTGGACATGTTTCTATATGGTCTCAACGCACGGTGAAGCGGATGTTTTAAGTGGCCAAAAAATCTCCAAAGAGCACAGTTAGAGAATTGTAGAAGTTAGTTGTGTCTTGCGGTCAGACAGTCTCAAAAACTCCAAGTTCCTGTCATGGCCATCCCAGTGCCCTGATTTGGGGTGAACTGAAGAAGAGATTCTACCAGCATTGACTATCGAAATTTGAAGGATCTGGAGTGATTCTGCATGGAGGTATAGTCTCAGATCCCTTGGCATGTATTCTTCTACCTCATCATGATAGGAGGTTGATAAGTCCCTTCATCATGATAGTGTCACCTAGGCATGATAGGAGAAGACAGAGAGCTGATATCTCGGCAAATGGAGGTAGCACAAAGTATTGATTAAAAGGGTGCCAATAATTGTTTCATGGCTATATTTAAAAAAAATATTTTTTTTTTCTAATATAAACCTGTTTGCAATTGTTTGATATGAGAGCAGAATATTTTTTAAACAATAAAGGCAATTTTTCACAGCCTTCTTCGCTCATATTTACCAAGGGTAACAATAGTAGTGGATGGCAGTGTTTTATATATCACAGGATAATGATCCCTCACACACTGCAAAAATTGTTCAGGAATGGTTTCAGGCACATGACAAAGAGTTCAAAATGTTCACTTGGCCTCCAAATTCCCCAAATCTCAATCCGATCAAGCATCTGTGGGATGTGCTGGACAAACATGTCCAATCCATGGAGGTCCCACGTCGCAACTTACAGGACTTAAAGGATCTGTTGGTAAAGTCTTGATGCCAAATACCACAGCACACCTTCAGAGGTCTTGTGGAGTCCATGCCTCAACGGGTATGAGCTGCTTTGGCAGCACAAGAGGGACATACACAATATTAGGCAGGTGGTTTTAATGTTATAGCTTTTTGGCGTGTGTGCGTGTGTGTCAGTATATTAATTTCAAATAAATAATAAAATAAAGATAAATTCTTCTCACATACTCCATCTCTTATTTACACTGCTCTGAGTATGTGAAGGGCCTGTGGGTTCCCTTTGCCATTAATATATATGTTTATATTGTCATGTCAATTTGATACTCAATAATTATTAATAACATTTAAACTTGTATTGCTGTAATATCAAAAGAGATGGGTCAATAGAACCGTTCTTCCTAAGTAATGAACAAAACAGGCAAGTTATCTCAGCAATTGCCGAAGGCTCAAATGTTTCATGTCGACTTCCAATTAATCTTGCCAGGGCAGAGACTGTCAAATGTAATGACATGCCAGACTCCAATTAAGCTGTACAGCATTGTCTGACAACATGTCTGGGGCAGCTTAGCTTTGTATTGCTAATGAAGATGGCCTATTTGGACAATGAATGGGTTGTTGAAACATTCTACCACTAAATAGTCCATTAAGAAGTTTATTAGGTGAATCATCAAAGGGTTGCTGGGATGAAAAAGAGAGGAAAGTTCTAAATATGGTGGTGCGGATGCATACATTGAGAATAGTTTACATGATGCTCTCTTCTCTTGCTGGGAAAATCTAATGTTGATTGACTGCCATATACGTGGCATAGTAAATTAAATGAAGACCATGGAGAACACTCAGATTAAAGCATTTGAAAACATGATCAACCTTGGTGTAGTTCTGGACAAGCAACTGTCCTTCTGTCCTCATAATGCTAACCTGAATCAGTCATGTACATATCTTGTTTAAAACATGAGGCCATTTCTTTCCACTGAGGTGCTTGTTCAGTTCATTGTCATCTCATAATTGGATTTCTGCAACTCAATCCTGAGGTCTTCCACTGACGCTAATCAAACCTCCTAATTTCCTAGAGTTCTTCCACATCACGCCATGGTGGCGTTCCCTTCACAGGCTTCCTGTACCTACCTTTATCCGATTAAAAAAAAAAAAAAAAAAAAAAAAATGGTGCTTGCCTACAAAGAAAAATGACACTTCTCAAACCCTGCTTTACACCAGGTTCATTCCAAGCTTCTAGGAAGACTCAACTTGAGTCACCATTACTCAAGATACATCTGTCATGCTACAAGGCTTTTCTATGTATTGCCTGTCTAAACAGCTGAGTCTCTGGCTGATTGAATACTTACCTCTTTACCAAAAATTTAATTCAGTGATTCTCAAGTAATAAAACCAAGTAGAACTTGATGCCAACAGTGTAGAGGGGGAGAGGGGGAAGCTTTCTCAACCAGCATGTTTATCCCTTCTTGTTGCTAAATTGTAAGCCTCAGATGTCCTTAAAATCTACTTAAAACAGGAAGGAAGCCATTGAAGAAAAAAAAAATTCAGATATTTGACCTTGCTGTGACCTTGACCATATTTTGATTAATTCCAAACTCTAAAATATCAGTTCAATATATAGTTGTGTTTTATCAAATGAAAATGTAATCACATTTTCTTGAGATATTGAACTAATGAGAATCTTCGATGGATGACCCGAAATCATAACACCTATCATAAAGGTATAATTTAATCATAATGGCAGTTGCATTTGTTGTTGTACAAACAAGGTTTTAGCTTAGCCCTATGTGGACTTGCAACAGCAATTCACTTCTGTAGTAGTGATGGGAAGTTCAGATCATTTTATTGACTACGCTCTTTGAATCTCATTCAGCAAAATTAACATTTATTTATTTATTTATTTTTTTTTAATCGAGTCATTTCGTTCATTTAAAAGTATATAATTAAAATGTTACATGCTAAATTCCCCAACACATCTAGTACTTATGCAAACGTTGATCACATTTGGAATAAAAACAACTATAGCTAATGCAGCCAAGGCTAAATTATGAGAAACAAAAATTATTAATTAATTGCTTAGCTGGGACTTCAGGCTATGCAGTCTGTTACCTCATACTCTCTGGGACAGTAACATACTCTCTGGGACAACTCTTTCCTGAGTCATATTAAAGATTAGTTCAAAATGTACGAATCATTCATGACACATCACTACACTGTAGGTCACTCTGGGTAAGGTTATCAGTTAAAGTAGAATAGAAATACAGTAATAGTATCAATGGAACTAGTCACTATATATAT
>JAFFST010014971.1:4387-14401 GCA_022414735.1 Noturus placidus | reverse complement strand
TTGGTTGCAGTTGTTGCTGCTAAGGGTGGCCCAACCAGTTATTAGGTTTAGGGGGGCAATCACTTTTTCACACAGGGCCATGATGGCTTGGATTTTTTTTCACCTTTAATAATAAACACCTTCATTTACAAATTGCATTTTGTGTTTACTTGTGTTGTCCTTGACTATTGTTTAAATTGCTTTGATGTTCCGAAACACTTAAGTGTGACAAACATGCAAAGGAACAGGAAATGAGGAAGGGGGCAAACACTTTTTCACACCACTGTATACTCTTCTGATTATTTGAGTACTTCTACAGCATGTAGAGGGGGCACCTTAGGGTTCAGTGTCTTGCCCAAGGACACTTCGGCATGTGTCATCCGGGATGGAAACCGAACCGCCAACCCTACGATTAGTGGATTAGTGGACAACCCGCTCTACCGACTGAGCCACAGCCGCCCCGTAGAGCAGGTTGTCCACTAATTGTAGGGTTGGAGGTTCGATTCCCGGCCCACATGGCCCCACATGACTCCACTTGACTCCACATGGGTCCACATGACTCCACATGACTCCACATGGCTCCACTTGGCTCCACATGACTCCACATGAATCCACCTTTGACTCGACATGCCAAAGTGTCCTTGGACAAGACACTGAACCCCAATTTTCTCCCAATGGCAAGCTAGTGCCTTGCATGGCAGCTCTGCTACCATTGGTGTGTGTGTGTGTGAGAGAGAGAGAGACAGAGAGAGAGAGAGAGAGAGAGAGAGAGAGAACCAGTGTAAGGAACCACTAAGTTTTTTTTTTAAAAAAAAAGCACTATAAACCATGTGGAGCTTGTTCCACTGAGTTACAGTTTTAAAATATAGGTTGTTCAAAAACCTTTGACTTGCTGTGTTGCATATATTATCAAAGAATTAGATTTATTGAGTATTTCACTGTAAGTGAGGGATATATTTTGTGGCCTGTTATCCAAATTAATAAATAGAAAAAGAAAGAAAAAACTTATTACCTTCTAGCATAGACAACAGCATCACCACCATGTCTTTTAGCAGATCCATCAGTTCCTTCAGAAGCTCAATCTGACTCGAATCCTGGATTCAGCAAAGGATTGTCACCTCTCACTGTATTTTTAGCTTACTTTCATTAAAAGTGTTTTATATGTCACATCACTGGAGACTGACATTTGCTGTCACATACATCGGGTCTGTTTCCTCAATCATCTGTTATTTTTAGTTGTATTAAATTCTGCATGAAGGCCAAACAACTGATACGGCATACGGCACAATATGTTCACCTCAATAATTTATCATTCAAGATTTATTCAAATTTCTTACAACATGAACTCACTGAAGCTTGACATAACAGCTTTTTCATCCATCAAATCTGAGGTTTTAAAGAGATTTTATAGCAATGAATTCCAATATTTGTTTTATCCTGGACAATTGTAGTGGTGTTTCTCTATGCAGACCTGAGAAAGCTTCATCTGCATGTGGGCAAAAACATGGAGGAAGCCCACCACAGCGTCCCACAGCCGACTGTGGGCCAAACTCTGCTGGTTGCCAGTGCATGGACCCTTAAAAAAAAAAAAAATAAGTAAATGTAGTCGCTAATGATTTGTCATATAACATTTCAGTTTCTATCTCTTAAGTTATGTTGCCTGTCTTTAACGTGGCATATATTCATATTTTCTAATAATTAAAATCTTGTGATAAAAGCAGTGCAGCCAGTGTTGCATCTTATGGTGGAATAGTATGAACAAAGTATGAAAAGGAAGTGCTCTACCAAAAAATAAAAATTAAAATTTTAATTAAACTAAAATTTCTTCTAGAATCCTAGTACTGTTTAAATCTGTTTAAATCTCTTAGGCTATATGTTTTAAACATACATTTAAGGTCTTTAGGTGTCAGTACAAAAGAACAATTTTAAGGTCTCCAAACGTTTTGGTTTTTTATTAAACATTATAGTGAAACATTTTCAGATAAAAACAATGGATGCTAGTTCTACCTCCTCAAACAGAGGCAAATGAGACAAAACAGATTTCTTACATTTGTGTGTAATGGTGTCCAGAAAGTTCCTCACCTGGATATACTCTGTGAGGGTGTTGAAGACCTGTTTGGCCACCCTGATGGCTTTAGAGAAGTTACGCTGGCCGTGTTCATCAATCACATCTTTCCCAGAGTAATACCAGTAAAAGTCACTGATGGACTCCTAAACAGAACAGACAGTTATGAGTATACTATTTTAGATTCACTATTATATGTTCACAATTGTATATTCACTACTGTAGATTCACTACTGTGTATTCACTACTTTATATTAACTACTGTGGATTCACTACTGTAGATTCACTACTGTGTATTCACTACTTTATATTAACTACTGTAGATTAACTACTGTGTATTCACAACTGTAGATTCACTACTGTGGATTCACTACTGTAGATTCACTACTGTGTATTCACTACTTTATATTAACTACTGTAGATTAACTATTGTGTATTCACAACTGTAGATTCACTACTGTGGATTCACTACTGAGTATTCACTACTTTATATTAACTACTGTCGATTAACTACTGTGTATTCACAACTGTAGATTCACTACTATGGATTCACTACTGTGTATTCACTACTTTATATTAACTACTGTAGATTAACTACTGTGTATTCACTACTTTATATTAACTACTGTAGATTAACTACTGTGTATTCACTACTGTGGATTCACTACTGTGGATTCACTACTGTGGATTCACTATAGTAGATTCACTACTTTATATTAACTACTGTAGATTCACTACTGTGGATTCACTACTGTGGATTCACTACTTTGAATTCACTACTGTAGATTCACTACTGTAGATTCACTACTGTGGATTCATTACTGTGTATTCACTACTTTATATTAACTACTGTAGATTCACTACTGTAGATTCACTACTTTGTATTCACTACTTTGTATTCACTACTGTGTATTCACTACTGTAGATTCACTACTGTGTACTCACTACTTTGTATTCACTACTGTAGATTCACTACTGTGGATTCACTACTGTGGATTCACTACTTTGTAATCACTACTTTGTACTCACTACTGTAGATTCATTACTGTGTATTCACTACTTTGTATTCACTACTTTGTATTCACTACTGTAGATTCACTACTGTAGATTCACTACTGTAGATTCACTACTTTGTATTCACTACTTTGTACTCACTACTGTAGATTCATTACTGTGTATTCACTACTTTGTATTCACTACTGTGTACTCACTACTTTGTATTCACTACTGTAGATTCACTACTGTAGATTCACTACTGTGTATTGACTACTTTGTATTCACTACTTTGTATTCACTACTTTGTACTCACTACTGTAGATTCATTACTGTGTATTCACTACTTTGTATTCACTACTTTGTATTCACTACTTTGTATTCACTACTGTGGATTCACTACTGTGGATTCACTACTTTGTATTCACTACTGTACATTCACTGCTGTACATTCACTACTTTGTATTCACCACTGTAGATTCACTACTGTGGATTCACTACTGTAGATTCACTACTTTTTATTCACTACTGTGGATTCACTACTGTAGATTCACCACTGTGCATTCATTACTGTAGATTCACTACTGTAGATTCACTACTTTGAATTCACTACTTTGTATTCACTACTGTAGATTCACCACTGTAGATTCACCACTGTGGATTCACTACTTTATATTAACTACTGTAGATTAACTACTGTAGATTCACTACTGTAGATTGACTACTGTAGATTAACTACTTTGTATTCTCTACTGTAGATTCACTACTGTAGATTCACTACTGTAGATTCACTACTGTGTACTCACTACTTTGTATTCACTATTGTGGATTCAGTACTGTAAAGTCACTACTGTGTACTCACTACTTTGTATTCACTACTGTGTACTCACTACTTTGTATTCACTACTGTAGATTCACAACTGTGCATTCATTAGTGTATTCACTACTGTGTATTGACAACTGTGCATTCATTACTGTGTGTTCACTACTGTGTATTCAATACTGTAAATTCACTACTGTAGATTCACTACTTTCTATTCATTACTGTGTATTCACAGCTGTAAATTCACTACTTTGTATTCACTACTGTGTATTCACTACTTTGTATTCACTACTGTAGATTAAATACTGTAGATTCACGCCTATAGATTCACTACTGTAGATTAATTACTGTAGATTCACTACTATAGATTAACCACTGTAGATTCACTACTATAGATTTACTACTGTAGATTCACTACTGTGTATTCACTACTGTAGATTCACTACTGTAGATTAACTACTGTAGATTCACTCCTATAGATTCACTACTGTAGATTAATTACTGTAGATTCACTACTGTGGATTCACAACTGTAGATTCACTACTGTAGATTCACTACTGTGGATTCACCACTCTGTATCCACAACTGTATAATCACTACTGTATATTCAACATGGACTCACTACTGCACATGTACAGAAACTCAAACAACTCCATTCATATTGTAAATGTAAATTCATTTAAGATGCAACAAAATTGTTCTCACTGATTTCTAAAATCAAAACACATATTTAGCCAATACCTTTAAATATCCCTGTCCCTTTAGTTTAGCTTACAGTGCTGAATTACCTGCAATCGGAGCAGGTAGTCCACAGTAGAGATGACAATATTTACTGTGGTATTGTTTCCTGTCTGCGTCCTCAGATAGTTCTGAAAATCTGTTACAAGGAAAGTCAGTTTTGATATTTTGAAGAGCATAGCACATCACTATAAAATATTTTCTCTATTAAACCATAAATTGTTTAATGCTGCGTTTCCACAGAAGAACATAAAAGTTAAGGCAAGGAATATCTACACCTCCATCCTGTGCTAATCATGAATTTCATGACCTGAATTTGCATATTTGATCATTACTGGCACTTAGATTTTATGACATCATAGCACATGCTATGTCTTTAATCCTCAATCAGACTTTCAACTCTCGCTGCTTCAGAGAGTCTATAAGTCTTGGTAAGATGGAAATAATATCAGTAATGAATCTGCACCATAAAAAAAAATTGTAAATGTCTCAGTTGTAAATGAATTTGAAAAAAAGTTTCTGCCTTTTAATAAAATAATGAAAGTAAATGTGTGTGTTGAATATATTAAAATATGGAAGAGGCAGACTTTTTTTTTTAATATAACTACTAAAGTAAGGATAAAAAAAATAGGTGAGTTTAAAAAGGGAATGCTAACGGCTGTGATATCTGTAATCTATAGAATTCATCTAGGTAATAAATTCGTAGTAATATTACAGGGCTAACATTATAGTAATATAATATTAGTAATAATATTATATTCTTCCACATTGTCATTATAATTCTTTGTAATAATGATGATAATGAGTCTTTATTGATCATGTGTACATTGCAGCACAGTGAAATTCTTTTCTTCGCGTACCCCAGCATGTTAGGAAGTTGGGGTCAGAGTGCAGGGCCAGCCATGATACAGTGCCCCCTGGAGCAGAGAGGGTTAGCGACCTTGCTCAAGGGCCCAACAGTGGCAGCTTGAACCCCCGACTTTCCGATCAGTAACTTAGAGCCTTAACCGCCAAGCCCCCACTGCCCCATACTAAATTAAAATCCTATCATTATTACTTTTTCTGCCTTTTGCCAAGGGCTTTGTCTACCATTAGACAAAAAGTGACTAAATTCATTCTTTATACTACTGCCAAAAGACCAAAAGGAGGGAAAAAACACAGACAAGAATAAATGACTTGCTGTGATTTTGAGTTATTGGTTTGTTACTATGGCCTGGAGATGTTGAGCTGTTGGTGATTTATTGTGCAATTGTGCGAATAAACACCTGCATTATGTCCTTCACAAAGCAACTGGAGGAAGCGGAAGAGATCACAAGTCAGTGGCTCATCTGCCATAACCTTATCACCTAATAGGCCGAGAGAAAGATAATATAAGAAGAAAAAAAGCCACACATGACAGATTCCACCAACACAAAACATGTCTCTTAAAACATCTTAGTGAGTTTTTCCTTGCCATTGTCGCCACTCAGTGTCTTGCTCAGTTGGGATAATTTCTCACTTTTACTGTATGTGTACTGTGTTTATATTCCTGTAAAGCTGCTTTGAGACAATGTCTATTGTAAAAAGCGCTATACAAATAAAATTGAATTGAATTGAATTGAAGTCTAACTGGATCTTATTCTCCTGAAGACTCTTTTATATATATTCTTTATTGTCTAGCCGGTGTCTCAGACGCACCTGCATTGCAGTCAGCTGCAGTTCCTAAACCCTCGGCCTTCATCTGCCTCTCGAAAGCGTTCAGGTCTAAAACTCTGCCACATACACATCCGACACAGAGACATGAAACGAAAATAAACCTAAATTATGAGCACATCACTGGTCATCAAAATTGTGAAACATTATTTAAATGCTTTACGTCAGCTACAGAAAAAATAAAAAGAGAGGGCAACATCAACATTACACCGTAGCCAGGGGTGTCAATTGCAAATACTTCCGGGGCCTCATCAGTATTTCTTTGAGCTTTTGAAGGACTATAAACTAAAACTATTACATGTTTAACATATTATTCTACTCTTTCGATTAATAATACCAATATCCTAGAATCAGAACAGAGCATTACCAGGAAAATAGAAAGGCTAACAGGAACTATTCAACTGTACAGATGATAACATGCATTATACTAATTAAAGCTTTTTATACCCTTCTTATGGGATGAATTTGAGTGAAAGTGCAGTGCAGTGTGAGCCAAAGTCTCAAATGTAAGCAGTAATCCTCTTCATAGGGAAACACAAAGCTGTTTTGCCGCTAGTCATCTGTAGACACCCTAAAAATTAATAGCTGTACAATTCCTTAATGTAGCTTATATCATTTCTAAATATAAAAAATATATAATGGTAAGAAAGAGATTTAAGAAGAACTCGCATGCAGAATGGAGGCAGTCACTATTCTACGGGTTGGCTGTGAATTATAGGTGATGTGGACTGTTTGATTGTTGAAAGATGATTGTTTTGCAAGTTCACACATCGAGAATTAAACGAGACAGCAGGCCGTATTTAACCCACGGGCTTTGAGTTTGACTCATGTTATAAAATATTTGACATAGATTGAAATAGAGACCATACCTGCAGGACTGCATGAGGCTCACCAGGCTGTGAAAGAATCCCACATCTCTTTTCACTCTCAGATAGTCCAGCATTTTCTATCAGAAAATGATTAAAAATAATAATAAAAAGCTTTTTGGTCACAATTCAATTCGATTCATGGTACTGGTGTCACGATTCGATTCGTGGTACTGGCTTCATGATGTGATTCATTGTACTGGCGTCACGATTCGATTCATGGTACTGGTTTAACGATTCGATTCATGGTGCTGGCTTCACGATTCGATTCATGGTACTGGCTTAACGATTCGATTCATGGTGCTGGCTTCACGATTCGATTCATGGTACTGGCGTCACGATTCAGTTTGTGGTACTGGCTTCACGATTCGATTCGTGGTACCGGCTTCACGAATCGATTCATAGTGCTGGCTTCACGATTCGATTCATGGTGCTGGCTTCACGATTTGGTTCGTGGTACTGGCGTCATGATTCGATTCATGGTGCTGGCTTCACGATTCGATTCATGGTGCTGGCTTCACGATTCGGTTCGTGGTACTGGCGTCACGATTCGATTCATGGTACTGGCGTTACGATTTGATTCATGGTACTGTCGTCAAAATTCAGTTCCTGGTACTGGCTTCATGATTCGATTCATGGTACTGGCTTCACGATTCGATTCATGGTGCTGGCTTCACGATTCGATTCAAGGTGCTGGCTTCACGATTCGGTTCGTGGTACTGGCATCACGATTCGATTCATGTTACTGGCGTCATGATTCAGTCCGTGGTACTGGCTTCACTATTCGATTCGTGGTACTGGCTTCACGATTCAATTCATGATACTGGCTTGACGATTCGATTCGTGGTACTGGCGTCACGATTCGATTTGTGGTGCTGGCTTCACGATTCGATTCAAGGTGCTGGCTTCACGATTCGGTTCGTGGTACTGGCGTCACGATTCAGTCCGTGGTACTGGCTTCACGATTTGATTCGTGGTACTGGCTTCACGATTCGATTCATGATACTGCCGTCACGATTTGATTCGTGGTACTGGCTTCACAATTCGATTCATGATACTGGCGTCACGATTCGATTTGTGGTACTGGCTTCACGATTCGATTCATGGTACTGGCTTCACGATTCTATTCATGACACAGGCCTCATGGTTCAATTCGACTCTCAGAATATGTTAAACAAAATTTGAATGAAGAAAAATTACGAAAGACTGAATCATAAACAACGTAAAACAATTATTTTTGTCTGTAATAAATCAATTCAAATTTGGTATGAACAGAGGTTTAATATTGTTAACAAAATGTAGTACATGTTCACCATATTTTAAAAACTAATTTAATTAATAAATTCTCCAAAAAATTTGACTAATTAATCAAAAGTCTCTGACTTGGGGGAAAGAAATGATTGATTGAAATATAATGAGCTCCATAGCAGTGTCCGAGGCATAACTTTAGGCTGAAATAGAGCTCCAAAGTTGGCTAAAATGCCCGCTTCCTACAGCCTCTTTCTCAGATAGTACTGTAGATCTCAGTAGTGTGGGGCTGGTGTTGTTTAAAACCTACCGAAGAGGGCGCTTTATCTGCTATAATGTGGTCTCTGTGATTTAACATTTTTAACATTTACGGCATTTGGCAGACACCACTGCCCCCCAGTGGTGATCCGGAGCTATCGGGCAATCTTCACAGGTCCGCTGGGTCAGCATCTCCACAAAGAATGCAATCATGTGACCAGTGTCTCTCATGTATATGTGACCATATGTGACCAATGTATCTTATCTCTATGGGTTGTGCAGATTGGCACCTCTGGTGGTCAAACAGTGTATTTCAATGATATGCCTGATTAATAAAATTCTGATAATGCACATTCCCACAATGCACATCTTTGCATCGCAATGCATCACGATGTACCATTATACCCCTAATGCTAACATCCGCAATGGTAATGATTCTTGCTACAGTTATTACACATTAAAAGGAAAACTGACATTAGAGAATGAAAATCTGAGGCGTACCTGCTGTACGTCTGTGTTTCCTCCGTTCAGGATGGCGATGCCGAGTTTAAGAGTGGCCTCCACTGAGTTCCCCGTAACACCTGGGATTAAAATATAAAACAAATAGAACGGAGTAAAAAATTGAAAATCGGAGAGGAAAAAAACCAAAACAAATGAATAACAAATCGTGTAACGAATAAAAGACAGCGTATATGCGAATAAATAAATGAACGAATGATTTATTTAATCAGTGGATGAATAAACGAGTGGCTGAATCAGTGGATAATGAATGATTGAATAGGAAATGATTGAATCACTTAACGATTGGATGCACGGCGGCATGGAATTGTTCACATTTCGATGAAAAATTTGAATTGGTTTAAAATCCTTGAAGTCATGCTATACTGTACATTTCATATAATATAAGAGGATAAGCAGTATAGAAGATGGATGGATGGATGGATGGATTTATTTTAACCTCTGCTGGCACTGAGCCTCTGGAGAACCATCTCCGCAGCTCCACGTTCATGTAGTCTGGCTTGTTGATACGAGAGTCTCTGTTTCTCCAGCTCTTTCTCCTGAAAGCAATCGATCGATCAACAAATCAATGAAACAGTTCCTTTTTGTTCCCACCGAAGTAAGAAGAGGAGGAAAGATACACCGACTTAATGATTCCGAATTCATTCAAGGATGTCTTCAATACCCCAACACTAATTCAGTACATCCTCCAACAACAGTACATCCTCCAACAACAATAACAATTCTAATCATAAAAAATATTCGATATATAGCCCAAAACCCATAATACATACTATAGAGACTGTGTCTGTTCCCCGAGCTTTACAAAAACATAGGAAATCTCAGGAAGTCTG
>JAFFST010014964.1:2529-18147 GCA_022414735.1 Noturus placidus | reverse complement strand
GATATTTCTGTAAAGCTGCTTTGAGACAATGTACCATTGTAAAAAAGCGCTATACAAATTGATAAAAAAAAAAAAAATATGTTTGGCCTGTTCTCACATGCATGAGACTGAATAACTGCATTGCATAGTATCACTTTTGAATCAAATTCTCAGTCCGTCCCGCCAGGATTTTCCGTTCGAATAAATAAACGCAGAATCAAGCAAACACTGTAATATTCGGAGGAGCCTTCGATTTTTCAAAAGTACCACAGATTTTGGGCCAACATGCACTCAGTCAAAGCTGTCTTCAATTCACTAAGAGGTCTCATTTACCAACAAACATCAAGGTGAAAGACCGTGCAAAACAAGTTCATGCACTTGCAATGTCGCCAAGTCAAGTGGTTTTCCACAAAAGAAAAAACCTCAGAAAGTTGCAGCACAATTTTGGGGGAAAAACAAAAACGGCGCACAAAAGCAAGCATTTTTGGCTGCAACAATCACACAAAAAACTCTACAGAAATCCTTTACAGACTGCTTCACTGTGCAAAAAAATAATTCCTTCCATCGTTCCGTATTCATTAACATAGTCACTACGTTGACATTGCACTCGTCTGCATGTTTTTACAGGAAAGTATATTGCTGCTACACAGCGTCCAGATGGGACTTGGAGGAAACCTCGGCGAGTGAAGGATGGATATGTACCTCAGGAGGAGGTGCCTGTGTAAGTGTCACACATTTCTAAACACACAGCTAGTTGCATGTTGAATCCTACTTAACAATCGGGACATCTTGTAAATCAATAAAATTTTGTCTATCTGGGTTTTAAATCTGATTGGTCAGAAAGTATTGATTCATTTCCTATAACAGCAGCAATGAGAGTAGTGCCGGCTAATGCACTCGTTCTAATGTCATTGTCGGTTCGTACAGGATTTTGCAGTACAAGTTTTTTTTTTTTGTGATTGTTGCGACAAAAAATGCTTGTTTTTGCTACGGCCATTTCAAAATTTTGCGATGCAATTTGCATGTTTTTTGTGTATTTGTTTTTTTTTTTTTGTGGAAAACTACTTGAATTGGCGAAATTGCAAGAGCCTGAAATTGTTTTGCATGGTCTTTCACAGTGAAGTTTGTTGGTAAGTGATGGCTTTTAGCTGTACTCATATGTGACACTTGTGACTCGAAGAGGGCTTTGACTGAATGCACACTGTGATGACGTCACACGTCTTGGCCCAAATCTGTGGAAAATCTGCAATAACCGCAAGCTCCTCCGAACATTGCAGAGTTTACTTGATTTTGCGTTATTTTCTGCAATCGCAAAATCATGAAATCCTGCAGAGACAGTACAGGAGTGCCTGAAAGGTTGTGAACCCTTTAGAATTTTCTACATTTCTGCACAAATATGACCTGAAACATCATCAGTCCTTAAAGTAGATAAAGAGAACCCAGTTAAATAAATGAGACGGCAATTTTATACTTGGTCATTTATTTATCGAGGAAAAAGATCCAATATTACATCTCTGTGAGCGGCAAAAGTTTGTGAATCTTTGCTTTCAGTATCTGGTGTGGCCCCTTGTGCAGCAATAACTGCAACTAAATGTTTCCGGTAACCGTTGATCAGTCCTGCACATCGGCTTGGAGTAATATTAGCCCGTTCCTCCATACAGTACATCAGCTCTGGGATGTTGGAGGGTTTCTTCACGTGAACTGTTTCCTTCAGGCCCTTCCTCAACATTTCTATTGGATTAAGGTCAGGACTTTGACTTGGCCATTCCAAAACATTAACTTTATTCTTCTTTAACCATTCTTTGGTAGAATAACTTCGAGTTGTTGTCTTGCTACATGACCTACTTTCTCTTGAGATTCAGTTTACAGATAGATGTCCTGGCATTTTCCTTTAGACTACACTGGTATCATTCAGAATTCATTGTTCCATCAGTGATGGCAAGCCGTCCTGGCCCAGATGCAGCCAAACAGGCCCAAACAACGATACTACCAAACTCATGTTTCACAGATGTGATAAGGTTCTCATGCTGGAATGCAGTGTTTTCCTTTCTACAAAGATAGTGTAGCAAAACCCAAAAAGCAGTGTTCTTTTTGGAGAGCAGTGGCGTTCTACTTGCAATCCTCCCATGTGCACCATTGTTGTTCAGTGTTCTCCTGATGGTGGACTCATGAACATTCACATTAGTCAATGTGAGAGAGGCCTTTAGTTGCTTAGAGGTTACTGTGGATCGTTTGTGACCTTGCAAACTATTACACGTCTTGTTCCTGGAGTGATCTTTGTTGGTCGACCTCTCCTGGGGAAGGTAACAATGGTCTTGAATTGCCTCCATTTGTACACAATCTGTCTAACTGTGGCTTGCTGGAGTCCAAAAGAGAGGGTCTTTAGAGATGGTTTTATAACCTTTTTCATCTTGATGCGCATCAACAACTCTTTTTCTGAGATCCTCAGAAATCTTTGTTCATGTCAAGATACACTTCCACAAGCATGTGTTGTAAAGATCAGACTTCTATAGATTCCTCTTCTTTAAATAAAACAGGACGCTGACTCACCTGATTGTCTTCCCACTGATTGAAAACACCTGGCTCTAATTTCACCGTCAAATTAAACTGCTAAACCTAGAGGTTCACATACTTTTGCCACTCATTGATATGTAGCATTGAATCATTTTCCTTAATAAATAATTGACCAAGTATAATATTTTTTTCTCTTTGTCTACTTTTAGGACTTGTGCGATAATCTGATGGTTTTAGGTCACATGTATGCAGATGGGTAGAAAATTCGAATGGGTTCACAAACTTTCAGGAACCAACTATATTGTTCCCAAAGTAACAGCACATTCATATGGAATAGTATGATCACATAATCTTAAGACTAATAACAAAACTGGTTTAAAAAACATGTTGATGTGTAGGACAGGAAGAGACATTATAATTGTAGATATGGTGAAGTTTTCTGTTCAGAGATGTTAAACATTTCTGGAAGGCATGACATTGCTTTGTAACACTCAGTACGTTTTCAACCACAAACGCTTCAGATTCCTCTGTAACATGACAGGTTTCATTTTTCTTTGTATTAACTTTGAAAGGGAGTGAAATAGAAAAAGCAGAGACGAGTGCTGATAATTCAGTAGTGCTTTTCTTAAGATTCTGCTCCGCTCTGCGGAATGTTCGGTCTGCTCGCTTCAACCCAGAACGCACTTTGTGACATGCTGGTTTGAAGAACTGCGAAATAAGCATTAAATATGAATAAAAGGCATAGCCTCTAACAGAATGTCACCCACAAATATCATTATTTTCTCTAATACTGTAATTGAGACTATATTCAAGCAGTGTATTGCATACAGAAAAAAGTATACGACAGTGATAGTTCATGTTGGAGCGGGATTTGAGCGGACTTTGTTTTACCGGTGAGCGACTGAGCAGAGCACATACAGTGCGGAATATTGACTAGAGCGTCACAGCTCTCCGCTTCACATAACATGCTCTGCAAGGGAGTGACTGGCACTAATTAGTCGGACTGATGTTCCATGACATTAAATATAACTATGAACAGATAAAAAGTATGATGTGTCATTCATTAATAAACTGTAATCGTTGGCAATCATTAGACTGGGGTCAAACAAGAATAAAACACTTCAGGGTGTGCTGTTATTGGAAAATAACATTGGAAAATAAACGCATTACTTTTTAAAAAATTTATTTTAACTACTACAGAAGTCTGTTGCTATCAGGTGACTGATCGATTAATTATTGTTCTTTTTTTCCCCTTCTGTCCATGACCAGCTACGAGAATAAATATGTGAAGTTTTTTAAAAGTAAACCTGATCTCCCTCCTGGAATGAATCCAGAGGACGCGGCTTCAGCCAAGCAGCAGCAGCAGGCGGCAGTGAAAGCGGACAAGGAGTGCGAGACAGCCGGCTTGTCAAAAGCGGCCAAACGCAACATGAAACGCAAAGAGAAACGCAAGCAGCATCATGCTCAGGGTCAACAGGAATCGAACAAGGAGGAGGTAGAGACAGTAACGAAAGAGCTGGAGAAGGTTTCGGTCGCAGCTGAAGAGCAGAACAGCACGAGCCCCTCCACAGAGCTGTCCGCTGCTAGCACAGACAAAGCCAAGAAGATCAAAAACCTGCGGAAGAAGCTGCGCCAAGTGGAGGAGCTGCAGCAGAAAGTGGACTCAGGAGAGCTGCCGAACCCTTCCAAGGATCAGTTGGAAAAACTGGGACGGGCTCAAGTCTTACGGGAGGAACTGAGGCAGCTGGAGGAAGATTTGTAAAGCAAGATGGTGTATTACAAGCAGAGTGGGCCATGGTCTAGTGTTTTTCTTTCTGTATATATATTTTTTTTCCGAATTTAGGATAGATCTTCATTGATTCCCATTGGTGTAATTCCAGTTTTGTGGAGCCCCATCCTACAGCCTTGTTCCTTTCTCTTCTTCCAATCTGTGATACAGGGATATTTAAAACAAGTTTATTTTTTAAACGTTAGTGCAGTTAGTGCTCCTCACCCCTACCCATAAAAACAGTAGTAGTAATGAATTTTGTGTAAAGTTTAGTTACAAATGACACTTATGCACTCCTGCGGGATGAACTTTGACAAAATGGACTTTGGTATAGCTTAGAGGAGGGAGAAGCCTTCATTTTTCTCTGAGGACACAGCGCAAGGACTTGAATGGCTGCAGTTTTTTTCTTCTTTGAACATTTGTGACTTCAATACCGATCGTAACAATGAAAATCATGTTATACAGTGCTGTTAAAGTATTTGCCCCATCCTGATTTCTCATCCTGTTTTTGTGTGTATCTCCTACTAAATAGTTTTAGATCTTCAAATGAAATACAACTTAAAAAAAGGCAACTTGAGTTAAACACGCACCACAGTTTTTATTTTTATTTTTTATTGAAGCAAAATAAAAAAAAACGTTATCCAACATCTATCATCAGTGTGAAAAACTAATTGCCCCTTTAAACTTAAAAGTGGCTTAAAAATCAGATTTTAGTAGCAATAACTGCAACCAAATACTTCCGATAACTGGAGATCAGACTGTCACATACTTCAAGGACTTACTCCTATGCTATGGATCATTGTCTTGCTGCATAATCCAGTTACTCTTGAGTTTCAATTCAGGAAATGAAGACTGGACATTCTCCTTTAGGATTTTCTGGTAGAGAACAGAATTAATCTTTTCCTCAATTACTGCAAGTTGCCCAGGCTCTGAAGCAGCACAGCATCCCCACACCATCACACTTCCACCACCATGCTCTACCGTAGGTATTCTGTGGAATTCAGACCTGTGTTTGGTTTATGCCCGATGTAATAGGACATCTCTCTTCCAAACAGTTCCACTTTCGACTCGTCAGTCCACAGAACATTCTCCCAAAAGGTTTGAGGATCATCAAGGTGTGTTTTGGTTAGCTGTGGTTTTTGTTTTGCCACACTTCCTCCACTTTCTGATAGTGGAGTCATGAACAGTGACCTTTACTGGTGTAAGAGAGGCCTATAGTTCCTTTGATATTGTCCTTGGCTCTTTTGTGACTTCCTGGATGAGTCATTGCTGTGCTCTTGGATGAATTTTGGAAAGTTGGCCACTTCTGGGAAGGTTCACTACTGTGAATTTTTCCATTTGGAGAAAATGTCTCTTTCTGTGGTCCTTTGGAGTCCTAGAGCCTTTGAAATAGCTTTGTAACCCTTCCCAGACTAATGTGTTTCAATCACCACCTTCCTCATCATTTCTTTCAGTTGTGGCATATTGTGTTACTGGGTAAATTCTTTAACCAACTTCATACTGTTGGAAAAAGTTCTACTTAAGTGTATATTTGATTGAACAGGGTTTGCAGTTATCAGGCCTGGTTGCCTTTAGTAACTACAGAGGCCAATACATTTTCACACTGGCCCAGTTGGTACTGGATAACTTTTTTTTGTTTCAATAAATAACTGTCATTTAATATTTTGTCCCTTTTGTTTTATCCTATATTTTTTTTGATTTCTGAAACAATTTAATGAGATACACAAAAAGAGAAGAAATGAGGCAAATATGTTTTCACAGCACTGTACCTTCAAAGGTTACATCTAAAACCTGTATGGATTGGCTATTGGTGGACTGGATAAGGAGGACAGTATTTAAGTTATCAGCCATGTCATTTCTTTATTTCAGACGTCCTTTTTATTATGTGTGTGTTTTTTATTGTAGTAGTTGTCAAATATTAAGCAGTGTTGTTGTATTACATTAAAGTATGAAAGACATCCAGCTTGTTGTAGATGAAAGTGTTTGAATCCTGAACCACACAATATTCATCTGAACCCAATATCAAAAGTGTATCATGGGATATGTTTAGAAGCGGATGATGGGGTGCATGCCAATCCGTTGCAGGGCACCATGTACACACAGATGCACCTAAAGAGGATGTAGAGTCCCCGATTCATGTACTGACATGTTTTTAGGAGATGGGAAGGAAATTAAAACCCAGAGGAAAGTAATACGGACACAGGAAGAGCCAATGAAAATCCACCCAAGATAGTAAACTGAGTTTAGGATCAATCCTGGAGCTGTGAGGTGGAAATGCTACCTACTGTACCACCCTGCTGCCTGAGGGTTTATTCATCTTTATTAACTGCTTTATCCTGATCAGGGTTGAGGTTGTTCCAAAGCCTATCCTGGGAAATCTGGGCGCAAGGTGGGAACAAACCCGGATCGGATGCCAGTCCATTGCAGGCACTACACGCCCTCACATCTTCATTCACATTTAAGGGCAGTTTAATAGAGCCAATCCACCTACTGGCAAGTTCTCAAAGGAAACATGGAGGAAAAGAAACCCATGTGAACAAATGACAAATTTCAGTGCCAGTACAAGCACAGTTATTTGGTTAGGAAAACCACAGAGTATGTACTGTATGGTGGCCCAGGAAGACCCATCACATTGTAAGGTGTTGTCTTTTTCACCTATACTTAATTGCCGGTTATTAGCTACTAGATAATGTTTATAAACGTTAAATGAAAAAAAAATTACACATACACAGAGAGGGGAAAGATGGGTTAGCACATTTGGCTCGCACCTTTGGCATTGGGGGTTTGAAATCTGCCTGCATGTTCTCCCCGAGCTCCAGGGGTTTCCTGGGTACTCTGGTTTCCTCCTTCAGTCCAAAGACATGCATAGTAGGCTGTTTGCCATTTCCAAATTGTACATAATGTGTGAATGTTTTGGCACCCAGTCCAGGGTGTTCCCCGCCTTGTGCTCCAAGTTGCAGGCTCCCCACAAACCTGTGTAGGAAAAACAGGAGGAAAAATGGAATGATAATATACACAGAATTATCATTTCATTAGGTGGACTTATTGTTTTTATTACTACCTATTAAACTGACTGCACATTTTTAAAAAAATGACTTGTTAAGATAATTACGTTGAACTACAAGAGTTTATCAAATTAATATAGAAGTAGATTGTTGCCTGGTTTGGTGATTATATATTGGTATCATGATTCCTCTGGTTTATTCTCAGGATAAAGTGTGTTATTGTATATGGGGTTCTAAGAAGAGCCATTTCAGAAAGAATCCCAATAAAAAAGATATCGATGCAACAAAGGTTATAACGTTGTTATTCAAAGGTTATAATTACGTAGGACAAAAGTGTTACTGGTTACCTGGGAAATACAGACACTAAACATAAAGTAGCTAATTACTCAGGCTAGTGATTATGTTAGCTAGCATGTAATAAATGTTTAAAGAAAGACTGCTAAGGCTTAATATGAAAAAATGAACAGCAAGTGACCGGAAAGGAAATGTAAACATCAAGTCTCATTTCTTTCAGATATGTTGGTATATTAAAGAGAAAATACCGTCCGATTAAACGTACACTGTACTTAGACTTAGCATCAGCTTTAAAGCAAACATCCATGGGTTCTGCCTTTAGTAACATTGGCATTATGTTTCAACTCTGAGTTACAGCATCAAAAAAAAAAAAAAAGATTCTTAAGAGGTGAATACTACAAAAATGATATTCAGTTTGTTTAGGTGTATTCTTGCTGTCATGATTTCTATAAATTGTTAATATAAAAGCCATTTTTGTGGCGGAATCTTTGTTTTTCCAAAGGTTCTTCAAGTTGAAATTCTTGTACCTAGAACCATTACCCAATTAAAGAACCCTTGAGGAATCCTTTTTTCTTCTTCTTCCAAGACCCCAGAGCATGCTGGCCACACTGTGAAAGACTGGTGAGCTTGTTTTGGACAAATTTGTCTTTAAAAGTAGCTGATATTTGGCTTATTATTCTTGGAATGTTGCTTCTGCTCTGGGAAACTCATCTGGATGAAATCTTAAAAGCAGAGAGACTTGAGAGGATGCTGTAAATACTCAGTTGGCCTCAGCATGCCCCTTCATCTGCTTCCAAGCTCTTAGAAGTTTTTAATAGGAAACACACTGGAAAAAATGACATATTGTGTACAGGAGAAATTTACTGCACACTGTAATCGCTTCAGAAAAGGTGCAGAATAAAGGGGTTCAAAAATAGGTTATCTACATAAATTAAAGAGGCGGTGTAGATTTAACCAAACACAGAAACAGGATTTCTGAACCGATTGTAACTTGATTGTTTCCCGTAGTGACACTGTCTAATGCAAGACGCAGTTAGTGCTGTACAACCATTTGAGGATTTTCACTCATGATGTCAGTTTTATACAACAGCTGGACTTTATTCAGACACATAGACTAGTGATTATCATAAAAGCTGTTGTCTGTGAGGTCATATTAACACTTCCTTGATCTATAAATAACTCCTGGATGGATTCCTCACATCAATTAAACTGGGTAGACGTTTTTCATGAATACTATTTGAACCCCAATACTCTTTTATACCTTTTGATCATACCAAATATGTTTCCTGGGCTAACATTTAATTGTATTGGGTGTGGTGTCTATGCAAAATAGAGCAGTGACACTTTACAATAAGTGTACATGAATAATCATGCAGTAACACCTGAATAAATGCTTATTTAAATATGAACTAATCATGTGCTAACCTTAACTATGACGTGAGTCTTATGAATTCATGCATGAATAACGACCACCTTAAGTACGTTAGTACATGTTTGTTAGTTAATATATTAATTAGCACATAGGGGTAAACTAAATCAAACATTCTCTATAGGACGAGATATGAATTATATATGCATAATTTCAAATTGTTTGTATAATTTGCCATATACAGCTGCGTACACAAACATCATTGGATGGTGCTGGATTACTTTCATTATTTACATTGATCCTAATAATAATAAACATAAGGTTTAGATTCTAATATTTAAATGGATAAGGTTTAGATATTTTTTTTAAGTCATTCATAACTTTTTCAGTGGTTTGCCCAAAACAGGAAAATAGACCACAGAACAAAAGGCTAGACATGACAATATCAGGAGGAAAATATAATTCAGCAATTCTGGGGGAAAGCCTGGCAGAGACAATGTGAGGAGATAAGCAAGCATTGTTTTAGAATGGTCATGAATTTATGACAAAGCGTTCAGAAGTTGTAAGCAAAAAAGTTATTTTTTCATATCTTGTGAACGCTGCTTTGGAACGCTGTTGCAAAATTAATCAGTTACCCTCAAGTCATGATGGCTATGACATTTACTAAGTTTGGTGTATTTACGCTGAAGCTTTACCGAGGTATAGCCTAGCCTCATATACATTTTGGCATGCATGCTATCAAATTTGCTTGTGTGTTGTTCGAGAACGGTTTAACTAATCAACTTGCATTCCAGAACAATTTGTCAGCATGGTCTGAAGATGATGTGATTTCCATCCATCCATCTTCCATACCGCTTTATCCTTTTCAGGGTATGATGTGATTTGATTTTAGTGAAAATTTAACAAATGGTCTAGGAGGAGTTTGAAAAAGTAAGTTTTACAGAAAATTCAAAATGGCGGAAAATCTAGATGGCAGAAATTGAAACTATCTACTCAATGGTAAATGGTATCTACTCGACTTGGCATGAGCCAAGGAATCAGAGAAAAAAATTAGTTTGTAGCCCTTATGGTTCAAAAGTTATTTGCATAAAATGAGTTAAACTTGTTGGTGGCTCTAGAGCTTTTGAGATAAGGACTTCAAACTGGCCATGATAACAGGTCAGACTGTTCTCTATCTGTCTACAAAATTTCACAACTTTTTATCATATGATTCTATGGGCTGCCATAGACTAACATGGCGGAATAATAATAATGATAATAATAATAATAATAATAATAATAATAATAATAATAATAATAATAATAATAATAATAATGAAATCAATATGGGCCATTGCCCATTCTGGGCTTGCCCCCTAAAATAATAATAAATAGGAGCTCTAAGGAAATCAATAGGGGTCATCACCCATTCTGGGCTTGTCCCCAATAAAGGGGTGTACAGATGAGAACGGATAAACATCTGTAAAAAATTACAGGGTGGCTTTAATTAAAGTTTACAAACGCATTTATATAGAGCCATAAACAGTCAAATTAAAAATGATATCACCAACAATAGAATCTATTGCTTGCTATATAAAAAAATTAAAATTTTCACTGTAACTGATTCATTCTGTGGTTTTATTTTCTAACTACGTAGGCTGTGTGGGAACTTCTGAAACCATTTTCCATCTGTCCCCAAACTGAAACACAAGGGATGGGCCATTAATTGTCATAGACATTGTATTCACCAGGACTGAATGTTCTAGTGGCTCAATAACCTCTCCCATTAAAAAAATATTTATATGACAGCATTGTTCTGGGACTGGAAACTTGATAAATAAAGAATAAAAGGCCATTGCTGCATGTTATACCACGACAATGTTGAATGCTCAATTATGAATAGTACAACAACAGCTAAGACAACATCGATTTTTTAAAAGTGTATAAGTGTTGATATGGTGAAGTTTTTTGTGAGATGTTTTTTGTGAGTCTACAGTGGCAGCACTCATAGTAATAGTGAGAGGAAAAGCTGTAAAATTCTGACCCAGGAAAGACGAAAAGAGATTTGTAAATGATAACTGGTACAAACTTATTCTATGCATGTTCCACAATGTTACTAAATAAAACTAAATATGATGTGTTGTCCTATATTTAATAATATTTAAAAAAAAATCATAATCATTGAAACTTTGCTGTGGCATAAGAGGAATAAACCAAGCATATACATACAGTGCATCCGGAAAGTATTCACAGCGCTTCACTTTTCCCACAATTTGTTATGTTACAGCCTTTTTCCAAAATTGATTAAATTAATTATTTTCCTCAAAATTCTACAAACAATACCCCATAATAACAACATGAAAGAAGTTTGTTTGCAAATTTATTAAATTTGTGCAAATTTATTAAATATAAAAAAACAAATAAAAGCACACGTACCGGATTATAAGGCGCAGTCTCAATTACGGGGTTTATTCCTGTACTTGACCGATACATAAGGCACATAAGGTACAGATGGCACCACAGCATGAACTAACTCTGGACACGTGACTAATTGTTTTGGATTGGTTGGATTCGGTGATGATATCCCAGCTGAGTTGTGTTTGGTTTGATAATGTTGGGTATTTAAACCCCTTGGGGCTAAGAGCACATTGCGCGTTATTGTTCTTTGTTTGAAGGTCTGTCTGAGTATTTGCCGAATGCCTATGTTTGTTTGAAGCCAGTATGGTTAGCCTTAGCCGGGGATGATGAGCGCTGCTTGTTTTATTTGTTTTTTTTTCTTATTTATTGCCTCCAACTTATTTATTGCCTCCAACTTCGTGACAATGGTCTACAAAAAAAAAAAAAAGGGTAATGGAAGCAAAACAGTGAGTTAAGTTGAACTTTATTCAACAAATGTTGTTTTGCAGCATACTGGTAGTATACCTACCGGAGGCATGGCGGAGGTAAGCGTACGTACTGTACGTATTACGTAATGTTCTCTGATTGGTTTATCGCTGCCAGCGTGCATAGTGTACGTTTTACGTCCCTGTGTCAGCGGGAAATGGTCCGACAGTCAATCAAGTGGAGCGTTTACCAAAGTCGCACAACATTTTTACAGATTTTGGAACTCAGTCCATACATAAGGTTCACCGGATTATTAGGCGCACGGCTGATTTTTGAGAAAATTTAAGGCTTTTAGGTGCGCCTTATAGTGCGGAAAATACGGTAATTCCAAATGTTCAGTCTCCTAGAAAGTCTGTAACAATATTTTGAAGCATTAAATGATGTCAATACAATTGCACCACTAGAATGGACAAACATCATTTTGGTCTCTTTGGGATATTTTAATCCCATTTCTCACAGGTTTATTGAATTGACAGTGCAATTAGACTTGACAAAGCAAAGTAGTAGACTTGAATGCAGATAACACTCTGCTGGGAGACTTTGTCATGTTGTTGCGCTGCTCTCTGGAAATTTAACAAGTCGCCTTTGACTGCCCACATCACATTCCTGCGGGTAAAGCCAAATGCCTTTCTTGTTAAAGGGTATAAATGCAAACATACTCCCTGGAGAGCTGCAGAGTTTTAGCAGAGCCCTCCAGGATTTAGGCCCTTCAACAAATCTGCATGCTCAAACAAGGACTGGATCTCAACAGAAGTCAAACAGCTTATGGTAATAGAATTTGATTTACAAATATTTTATTGAACTGCACTTCCTTTTTAACTAATTTGCACGGTAGGATATCAAGGTATAGTCGTGTGACATTGAAGAGTGACAACTGTGAAACGTGGACGTGTCAAGTGCTGAAGATGGGTCACGCAGTAGCATTTCTGATGCTGATTTGGATGCCGTTATTTACTTTGTCACATCAAGCAGAACTGGAACAGGCTACAGTAAGATTAAAATCTACTGATTCTTTATAACCTCACATGTCAACTATACATCATTCAGGTCATCTTCATTTTGTATCAGTAATGATATAAATGGATGTCTTAGCATGATTTTCCTCTGTAATGATATCGTACAAAATCTTATATCCACTCTTCAGAACTATCTAAAGCGATACGGCTATCTGGCTACATCACTGGAGCAAATAACTGAGGCACTGGGGTAACACACACACACACACGCACACACACACATTTCAGTTTCTCATGTTTCAGTTTGTATTAAACTACTGACAGTTTAACATCAATAAGTCCCATAATGCCTTTCACTATATCGCTCTACTTCTAAAGTTACCTCATTGTTACTCAAACAGTAGATAAAAATGGATGCCATTAATCTGTCACTTTCTTAGACAGATCTGGTCCCAATTTAGACTGGTAGAGAAAGTGTTTATTGTGATGCTTGCTTTACCATTTGCAGTTTTCATTGTAATGAATTAGTCTCAAGTTTAATCTGTCTCATTATGTGAGAGAAATATGGATCAAATTCAATAAACAATAAAACTAAGAGAAAAAGATCTAGATTAACGTTCATACCATCAATACACATTATATGAATTTGAGCTTTTCTGGTCTTGCTTTCTGTTTTTATTAGAATATTCCAGAAAGTGACAGACCTACCAGTCACAGGCAGGTTGGACAACACCACGTTAGCCATGATGAAAAAGCCACGCTGTGGCCTTATGGACCCCTTTAACAACAAAAGTCTCAAATATCGTTTACTAGGTAAGCTAAGCCAGTGGATTTCATAGCTCTGAAATGCCTAAATATTCTATTTCGATGATTTGTCCACTTATAAGACAGTTCATGTTCAGAAACTTAGATTAGATTTCTTTTGGTATAAACATCTCAATTTTCAGGTGTTTGGTTTACTAGTGATAGATAAACGACACTTTGTGTTTATTAAGGTTGTTAAACGAGCTCGAGTCACCATTAGAAATAAACCCAGCTGTTAAGACGAACAGTAAGTGCCTGATTTGATAATTGCTTTGTGTCGTAATAAATTACTGGCGTAAGAAGACGCTGACCTACCATATTTATAACTATGCTCTTGGTCTGGGAATGGCTCATACACGGGAAGCAATAAAGACAGCGTTCAGGTACTGGAGTGATGTTACACCTCTCCAGTTCTCTGAGGTCACTGAGGGAAACGCTGACATCAAAATATCCTTCCACAAGAGGGACAATGTCTGCCCTGTGCCATTTGATGGACCAGGTGAGAGAGACGAACAGTGAAAATCCATGTTTGGTTCTTTATGGGGTTGTGTTTGATGCAGAACCTGAATCATTGTCGGGTTGGTTGTTAAATATGCTAATTTTATGGTGTTTTGAAAAGGTGATTCATTTTCTAACAGCAGTTCTGACAATAGTTCTGATTGCATGGATTATATTAACACACTCATTCTAACACATTATTGTTTTTATTTATAATAGAATATAACAGCTATATCGCAGCAAACTGACAGGGACTTGTATGCTGGATACTCCACATAAACTAATACTAACAATAAACAGAATTTTTTTTATTGTTATTTTTAATGAAGAAAAATGTACAATCATTGACATGGTGGCATTTTCTGTAAGGAGATGTTTATTTAACATTTATGGAAGGAGTGTCCGGTGTGAGCGAATCAATTTATAGCTGCTATAACGTACGTGAAAACAGGAACCTACTTGTTTTAATGAATGTTTCTGAACATTAAATATCTATAAACCATAGTTTGAAAACAATTAAAAATAATGCTTTGCGTCAGGTCATATCACAGCACCCAGTTACTGATCATTTTCCAATAATGTATTCCTTACTTAAATTTAGTTCATGCTTGTTATATGGATGCTCTTGAGCATTTGGGCCCTATTTTAATCATTTTTAATACACACTATTAACGACGCACTTAAAAAAAAATCAATAAGAGTTAGTGTCTATATTTCGATATTGAAACTTATTATTATTATTATTATTATTATTATTATTATTATTAACCATAGACTATATAAATGTATACTATATGTACTATGTAACTATTTCATGTTTGGATGATTTGACTGACTGATTCAGCACAGTGTTAGGCAGAAATCTTGTCTTCTTACTGCAGGAGATGTTCTGGCTCACGCTGAAGGTCCAGAATCTGGTATAGTGCACTTTGATGCAGAGGAGCTGTGGACTGAGGGGCGAAACTATGGAGCAAATCTGAGAATTGTAGCAGCCCATGAGATAGGTTTAGACCACTCGCAGTATTCCAGTGCTCTCATGGGCCCTGTGTACACTGGTTACCATGACAACTTCAAGCTCCATCCAGATGATATCCACGAGATCCAGGCACTGTATGGGGAGAACCAGGTCGGAGCTCAATCCCACATATTGCACAATGCTGAAATCTTCTATCCACAGATTCTGTACCAAAAGTTGCTGTACATATCGTAATCCAAGGATTAGGAATCTGAAGGTTTTTTCAAAGCTACAAAACATTTTACTTTTTCTTTAGGTAAACCCAAGGAACAACCTCCAATTACCGCAGACTCACCTCCGCCTGATCCCTGCACTGCCTCACTGAATGCTATAATGTTGGGTACATTTATTACATTTACTGCTTATTTAAGATCAGTATGCTAACCTTTGCACCCTATTCTGCAAACAGAACTGCCAGTATGTCTCTGATTTCATCATGCAGATATGTCTCTCTTTGGCTAATGTAATGATCGTTATGAATGCTAACTAGTTTTATATATATATATATATATATATATATATATATATATATATATATATATATATATATATAT
>JAFFST010014960.1:61992-75967 GCA_022414735.1 Noturus placidus | reverse complement strand
ATCATAAGTAAATTGATCATATGTAATCTGTTATCGGGGTAAAAAAAAAATGTTGATTCTATGTTGATTCTGTATTGATATATATTGTTGTACTCTGAAAAGTGTATGAGAATCAATAAAAATTGTTAACATGAATAAAACACAGCCTGGTGTAATTATTTACCAACACTGTTCATGGAAAAGGTTCGCTTCAAAATGAATAGAACATGGCACTCGTCTCGAGCTGAGATGGGAAGATCTTCAGGATTATGGGATTGCTAACCTAAATCATGGCCAAGTGCAATGTCTTACATGACTGAATGCGCTCGCGTTGTCCCTTCGTGCTAGCGATATAAGATAGTGCGAGGAGCATTCTACTCCTCTCTCACAGCCAGGGAGCTGCGAGAGGTCCACGAGGGCAATTTGCTCTTGTTAAAGTTTACAGCACATTGATCTGATGTGACTCTGAATTATTTGAGCACCGTGTCGTCACAGTGTGCTTGGCATGTGCACACGGTTATGAACCACAGTGAGAGGAAATTACAGCCATGAGGTGGAACAGAGAGAGAGAGAGTGAGAGAGAGAGTTGGAGAGAGAGCGAGAGATAGAGAGAGAGTGTGAAATAAATAAATAAATATATATATATATATATAGAGAGAGAGAGAGAGAGAGAGAGAGAGACAGCAAGAGCAAGACTTGGAGAGAGAGACAGACAGAGTGAAATAGAGAGAGAGAGTGAGAGAGGTATAGAGAGACTTGGAGATAGAGATAGAGAGAGAGATAGAGAGAGAGAGACAGAGAGTGAAATAGAGAGAGAGAGTGAGAGAGAGACAAAGAGAGAGAGACTTAGAGAGAGAGAGATAGAGAGAGAGAGACGGAGAGAAAGAGTGAAATAGAGAGAGAGTGAGAGAGAGACAGAGAGAGACTTAGAGAGAGAGATAGAGAGATAAATAGAGATAGAGAGTGAAATAGAGAGGTAAATAGAGAGAGAGTAAAATAGAGAGATAAATAGAGAGAGAGAGTGAAATAGAGAGAGACAGACAGTGAAATAGACAGAGAGTGAGAGAGTGAAAGAGAGACAGAGAGAGAGATAGAGAGATATAGATAGAGAGTGAAATAGAGATAGAGAGTGAAATAGAGAGATAAATAGAGAGAGAGAGAGAGAGAGAGAGTGAAATAGAGAGAGAGACAGAGACAGAGAGAGAGAGAGAGAGAGAGAGAGAGAGAGACTGACTGGTGGGATAGAATGAAAATTGACACCATTCCTAAGCAGCAGTTTCTAGTAACAAACTATAAAGGTGATCCAAAAAGGGGGGAAATAAATGCAAATTTTGGCTGACAGCAGACGTATGAAATAAAATGAGGTTTATTAGAACAAGTTTGCAATTATTTGTAATTAGCAGAAGCGGCAGCTATACAGCCTGTGGAGCAGCCAGAGAGCTTTAATTAACTCCTTTCAATGAAACGTAATTTGCATTCCCTCCTTACATTTGTTCATACATCCAAAATGGAGTTCAGCTGGGTCTTCTTGGCATTTATACATACCAAAAAGACATGGGCAGACTTGGCAGTAAAACTGTCTAGAAGTATTTGCACTCATTTATTCAGGCTTTTGCATTATTTTGTCACCTGTATGTAGCTAACACTCACTAATGTACAGTCACTAGCTAAGCTAGATCACTGACTACGTTTACATGGACAACTAATCTAATTACTGACCTTATTCTGAATAAGACAATATGTGATTAAGGTGTTTACATGAGTTCCTTTTAGAATACTCCTTTCATGTTCCCGCCATCCGACGTTCCCTCCAGTATTTCACGTATCGACATACAGTTAGTCTTCGTTATAGTACAGTACAGTTTTGGGTGTTTTTATTAAAAATTTTATGAATACTTCAATTGAAGTTAATAATTAGTCATGCTATACGTACAAACAGACGACTGCTTGAAGCCATGGGTTGCGTCCTAAACCTTCCCTACTATATAGTAGATGAAATGCATGCATCTCTCCTACTATATAGCACGCGGTTTCTGCCTTATGATCGTGTCCTGTCCCAGAATGCGGCGAAAACTCACACGACGTTAATAATGTGATTAAGGTGTTTACATGTCTGTAATACACATCGATGATGTGACTAAAACAGGAATTCTCCACCTGTCTTTATTCCATTCCATGTTTACTTGAGTATGACTTTAGTCAGATTAAGGTCATCAATAATCACTGTATTATCTTAATCAGGTTAATATCGTATTATTGTTGTCCATGTAAACGTACTGAATAAGATGCATCTCTCCTTATCTCGGACTAGCAAGATGTTAACATACACCCCACCAATCTCTTGGAAATGACGACTTAGTAGGTGTCCTTACACCATTTGTGTTAGCTGGAGTGTCGGATAACCTTGGCACGACATTGGCAAGGAAACAGAAGCGGAAAAAAAGCACTGTGATATACATCCATCTATTTTCCATACCACTTATCCTACACGGACAACTCAGGACACAAGGCAGGGGGACACTCTGGACAGGGTGCCAACCCATCGCAGGGACAATCTCACACACATTCACACACTACAGACAAACTGGAAACGTCAATCAGCCTACAACACATGTCTTTAGACTGAGGGAGGAAATCCCCAAAGCATGAGGAAAGCATGCAAACTCCACACACAGGGTGGAGGCGGAGTTTGAACCCCCAGCCCCGGTGGTGTGAGGCAAACGTGCTGACAACTAAGCCACCTCTCCCCAAGTTTCACCTACCAAAGTTTTAGAAGCAGTGATAAAAGACTAGCCTGACACGTCCTGTCAGAATCAGTGTTCTACAGAGTACCACTGAAGGATGTCCGTGGTTTTATTATTCCAGGTAGAGCTCAAACTTAGTGATTCTTCAGTTAGATCAAGCAGCAGTGACAGAAATTCACCAAACTCACAGAAGTGGTGAAGAGCTGAAGAGGAGAATGACTCCCTCGCTTCTTACTGTTTCACTTGCTTGAGAGACTAAGGAAACTGAATATCAGAAACCTTTAGAGACAGGCTTGGGGGAAAACAGATCATATGACTGCCCTAGTGTACAAAATGCATGTTGGAGGAGGCAGGTGCTATAGTAATACAGAAAGGTTTGCTGTCCGCACAGTGAGCACGCATGTGTGTACTTCATGTTAAAAAGTCGCCCAAAATAGATAGACATATATAGACATAACCTCTCAGCTACTTTTTTACTAGGAACATTCAATTATCCAACCAGCCAATCATGTGACAGCAGCACAATGCAAAAACTCATGCAGATCAAGAGCGTCGGTTAATGTTCAAAATGGGGGAGAAATGTCATTTCAGTTACTTTAACCATGGCATGGTTGTTGGTGCCTAATGAGCCGGTTTGAGTATTTCAGAAACTGACAATCTCCTGGGATTTCACACACACACACACACACACACACACACCTTAATCACACTATTAACGTCGTATGGGAGTTTTCCCTGCATTTAGCGACTGGACACGATCGCACACGGCTGTGCTCAACCGTTTGACCTCAAACGAGACAGAATGGCTGCGTCCGGAAATCCTGTACTTACCTGCTATATAGTAGAAGAACTACTTGTATTTCAGTTACGATTTAGACATTAAGTACGTTGTTTGGGACGCAGCCCACGGCTTCAAGCTGTCGTCTATTTGCATGTTCAGCATGAAAAATAATTAACTGCACTTGAATCTTTCGTAAAAATGTTAAATAAAAAACACCCAGAGAAAAGATCTCGTCTTTTCGCTCACCACGCGTGTGCGATCAAACACGCCAGCGAAATCGCAGGGAGAGGACATTATTCAGTCTTTTAAAGACTTCATTGACAAAACCCAGCTCGCAGTGTGTACATTGATATCAGTCACCACGGACGGTGCGCCCGTAATGGTTGGCAGTGCAAATGGAATTATTGCCAAGTGCAGGGAAGACAATGCTTTCCCTGACTTCCTTATTTACCACTGCATCATACACCACCAAGCCTTATGTGCAAAAATGCTAATCATGAAAGAGATCATGGATGTGGCAACAAAGATCTCCTGTTCTATACGTGCTAGATCACTTCAAAGATCTCCTGTTCTATACGTGCTAGATCACCTCAAAGATCTCCTGTTCTATACGTGCTAGATCACTTCAAAGACAGCTGTTCTATACGTGCTAGATCACTTCAAAGACAGCTGTTCCATGCACATCTGGAGAAGGCAGACTGCGACCACACTGAGCTCCTGCTACACACTGATGTGAGATGGCTTAGTAGGGGTAAATTCCTGCAGAGATTTCGAGAGCCCTGTCCGGAGATAAGGGAGTTTCTTTTTGCTGTTAAACATGCAGAATTTCCCAGCTCAATGATGATCAGTGGCATTTTTAACCGATCTGACCAACATGTTAAATGAGCTTAATTTGGAGCTGCAAGGAAAAGACAAAACCTCAAAGCTGCAGCACCATGATTTTGGGAACTTCCAAAACCTTGCGTCAGAGCTGGAGACGCAGAGGAAGGCTTGTGCAAAGTTTAACATAGACAGCTGATTGACAGCTGTCGGTCAGAGTTTGACCGACGCTTTCAAGACTATGCGTTACTGGAACTGGTCGCTACAATCATGTGCTACCCCTTTAGGGACAATGTTGAGGTTGATTCACTCACGTCGAACATTGCAACACTTTCACCTGAACTCGTCAGAAGTGGAAGATGAAATTTTGAAACTACAGACTGACATTCAGCTGAAGTCCAGGGCTCATGGACAGTTTTGGAACATTATCACAGGGGAAAAGTTCCCAAACATGAGGACATGTGTAACCTCCTTGACTGCATTATTTGGCTCTACTTATTTCTGTGACTCAGCCTTTTCCCCACATGAAGATTATTAAGTCCAAATACCGTTCCACAATGACTGATCATCATTTGGAGGCCTGCTGGAGGCTGGCTACCAGCAGCGACTGTCCGGACTATATAACCCTGGCTGATTCTATTCAGTGCACGTCATCAGAGTAATGTACTGAATTGTAGCGTGCCATAAGGGATCATGCAGATATGCAAAGTACATGAACATATATTGTGTGTGTGTGTATTATATATGTATATACATATATAAAAAAAAACAATATATATGAAGCATACCCAATATATATACAAATAAATATCTGTTTCACATTTTTAGTGTAGGTAGACCTCTTTCAGTGGTCATGTTAAAAGTAGCTCGCAAGTCAAAAAAATTGTGTGCACCCCTGTTCTATAACATGTACAACGGGAACATGAAAGGACTCATGTAAACACCTTAATCACAATATTGTCTTATTCAGAATAAGGTCAAAAAATTTGTTTACTGCTGTCCATGTAAACGTGGTCAGTGTATGCTATAGGAGTGGAGGATAGACAGGGAAAGGACAAGAGTTCGAGAGTTGGCGTTAAAACCGTGTCAGGTGATCGAATCACAAGAGTACTGTATCGGTGTGAACAGGTTCAAAAACGTTTTGTTGATCTGTTGTGATTCGATCACTCTGCCCTCTTTCAGAGGTTTGTTCTCGGTCTTTTGCTCAAACACATCATATTGTGTGTAGATTGTGTGTACTATGGTGTACCTCACATTAATTGGTTCCCTTCTGGAATAACGGTATGGACAAGATGTATACCTTAAAATGAATTACAAGTATAGAACAACTGTCATACACTACCTACTCCTAGCATACAACAACCTTTCCACAATGGAGAAAAATGACAAAACTCATCAGACCACATTTATATTCCAATGCACATGCAACACATGTCTATAAAATGTTCCACACTGGATGCTTCACTTTGAAGCAGGAGACAGAGTTTCACAGAAGACTGCATTTTCATCAAAAATGGAAGAGAAGAAGCTATGACGTTGAGACTCCCAGGGCTGCCTGCAGTATCCAGTCCTCCTCATTCATAAAAAAAAGGCTTTATTTGCACTGGCAGGCTGTAGCTCTGGCATGCGTTCTGCCTTATCTGTGCACACAGCTATGCACACCAACAGCCCCAGGTAAAGGTACACTGTTCTGTTTGGGAAAATTTCCGTCCATTCACAAGACATGCTCTGGTGAGCTCACTCTTATTGTTTGCCCACTGGCAGCGGCAGTGGGCTTGGCGTAACGTGGCATAAAAAACAAATACAAACAATATGACATTCATGAAGGGAGCGACCGAGGGAAAGGGAGAGGATGAGAGGCATAGAAAGGGTTCAGGACTTCCAGTGCTTTCAGTTGTCCTCGTTAAACTGTCGAAATATTAACCTAATCTAAAAGCAGGCGAGTGGAGTGCTACTGCAACATCCAAACACTGATCGTCAGGTGGCATTTATTTCAACGCATCCTGGCCGGTATAGCATTATGAATGGAGCATAATAAGCACAAGCATGCTTATCTATTGCTCGTCATCTCCCGCAGCTCATGCGGACAAACAGAGCAGCTTTTATCTCCTGCCACATGTCCAGATCCTGCAGAAATTGTCTTCATATTAAAAGCAGCTGTAATGAGCAGAACACTGGTTCTTAGTAAAGCTACATCATGGAGCAATTTCAAGGATAAACATGCAGTTTACTTAAACTGAGAGCACTCGAGCTCTGATAAGCTTCTGCTGGATGTTCAGATTGGCATGATTATACCAATTTAGGAAGCTGTATGCATATTCAAATCACCAAGAAGACAATATTCCAAAGAATGGGAATTCATCAATGAAGCTCCACAGGTGGACCCACGGAGATCCGTTTGGTAGGTACGTTGGGGAACAACAGATCACCATTGATAAGAATATCACCGTGGATATGAAACATTTCTTGGTAGAACCAGCTAAAGCAACATGCATTACACTCGTCCTCTGACTCCAAGTGTACCTACTGCCTTAGATTTTTGTTTCAGAGACTCGTGGCTCCGAGCCAATCCGAGCGTCTTATTCAGAAGTGTGAAAGCCATAGGTGTTTTTAACAACTCTGATAGGAGGAAAAGCTGTGAAATGTTTTGTAACATGAGAAGCTGGTAGTTTGTTGGTTGATACAGTGTACAGTACACAAGCTGTAAAGCCTCATAAAAAAAATAATAAATAAAATAGGGAGGAGAGAACACAACTGAACATAAGTCGATTTAGAAATTCTCCTATATTTCAGATTTTACATCATTTACATTGAACGTAAATGTACATTCATTAGTATTTATTTTAGGGCATATGTAGTTTTTAGGTCATCTTCAAGAATTTTATAAATATTTTGCTTAAAAATCAATTTTATTCAAGCAACTCAAGTCCTTCTGGTCACTAGTATGTTTGCCCTAAAATAGGAAGGAATCTATTGAAGAAAAACCATTTCAGACGTATGACCTTGACCCAACTTGATCAATTCCAAAATCAAAATCAGTTCATCTGCTTGTTACAATGAGAATTCCATATAAATCTTATAAACTTTCAACCACTTGTTCTTGAGAAAAAGCTAAAGATAAAAATAAAAAAGCACCCTTCCAGTTTAGACCACGCCCACTTCTGGTTTAAATCCAAATACAGCTATGACAGCTAGTGCCATTGCATTCCCCTGCGACATGCTACAGTAATTAACTGCATCGTGAGCTAAGAAAGAAAATGCTATTTATAACCTTTATTGAAATGTTTTTACTGCCAATACCATAATGCCGCAGTTATTTATACCTCTTGTCTATTACAGGACATGTGTAGGGTTCACGGTGGTTTTCCAGTGAGGCCGTTCTCTCCACCTTTGATCTTTTTAAATCGGCAAGTAGTAAAGCAGGAGCCTTCTCTGCTGAGCAGTGTTAAAGTGCTTCTTTTGGTTATATGGCAGTGCACAACTGCACATTCCCCTCATGCTATACAGTGATGGATTACCACAAGACGTCATTTAATATACAAGCGTTAGGGCTCCTAAGCCACAAAGATTGAATTAATGACAATATTTTTGTTCCTTTTGGGAGGCTAATTTTGCTCAGTATTTATCGTGTTTGGAGAAGCTGGAAGAAATGGAACATGCAGTACGTCATCAGACTGTGTTTCTGGGGTTCTGATTGAGGGGGGGATTATGGGATACCGCTGGGATCTAATAGCGTTAATGCAGCAATGCCAGCAGCAGTAAACACACAGCAACCAGATTCCTTTAGTCATAGGTCCTGTACAAAGCAGAAAATCCTTTAAATAAGGCTCGAAACTATAACAAATATAAAAGTAGGAGCTGAAAAGTCAAATAAATATCAAAATCATATCAGCTGATTAAAAAAAATAATCTATCTGAGATGATACTGATACCGCAATGAGCATACTATTCAGTATTAATCAGACAGGGGCACCATGGAGTATATTATTTAGCACCCCGGTTTAAACAGTAGCCATTAAATGTGCACGTGTGTGTATTTCTTATGACGTTAGCTTGCTCGTCTTAAATGAAGCACCCTGGTTCGCGTAGGGTTTCAGGAGAGAAAAGCGGGGCTTGGTTTCACTTTGGAAAAGCACTTCTTCACAGCTGGAAGTAAAGTACATTTTGTCTTAGTTGTGTCAGAATCCGTCGCTGTTAATAACCGAGAGTGACCGATCGTCAAGAACAACATACTGGCCAAGTGTTGTTATTTTCACTCACGTTGAACCTGGTCGTGAGTCAGCGCTTGCTGCTAGCAATGAGCACTTTGTGCTGAGCATTATTTATGAGTACAAGTAAAAGAACACAGACTTGTATTGAACGTTATCAAAGCATCCCTAGCTAGAACCTCTTTGTAATGTGGGTTTAGTCAAGACCGAGCTGTCCAAACTCTCGCAGGTGCTACCCAGACAGAACCCTGCTGATGTGATCAAGTATCTGGAGCCACCTGGAGGTTCTTTATTACTGAACACTATGCACGGTCACACAACCCAGAAAATAAGATAGTAATGAGACCCACAGAAGAGCATATGCCCCGTCTCTAGCCTCGGAAACTGGATTTCATTCTCAACCAAATATCAGATTGCATACAGGAAAACCTGTCTCGATATTAATGTGAATGAAGCCTCACAGTAAGACTACAAAAAAATGATCTCCTGCCCTGGAATACATCATGACATTATAACAGTGCTACAGCACTGTTGCTACCATATCACTTTGCATCCAACAAGTTCTTCCTGCCGAGATCCCCAGTCGCGCTACATTCAGATTCTGCCAGATGTAGGCTCCTGTAGACAGCAAAAAGGAGAGAGTTTCCTCTGAGGCAGAGCTGTCTCTCTTGTGACTGATTTACAACCGCTGTTCAGCTCCCACTGAAAGCCTTTATGAGTGCTGTACTTCAGTCCTTATCAATATTCACAGCTATGTTCAACTTGACCTTGAGGAACTCGGGTACATTTCACTGAGCTCAAGTTGAAGAGTGTCGTATCAATCCAGCTCACAGACAAAAAAAAAAAAAAAACACCTCACTTGGATCGGAGCACCACATTAATCACCTTGATAAAAATCTGCTGAGATGCTTTTGTATAAGCCGGATGTTATCGTCCATATTGTGTGAATAGGTGTGTGTGTGTGTGTGTGTGTGTGTGCGCGTGTGTGGTTGTGCCCTGCAATAAGTCGGTGCCCTGTCCAGGGTGTCCCCTGCCTTGTGCCCTGAGTGCCCAGGGATAGTCTCCAGGCTCTCCGTGACCCGGTGTAGGATAAAATAAAATAAAAATAAAAATTGCCCACTTGTGCAACGTTTTGAGTCTGATACTGATCCCAGACCAAAGATTAGACCTCTAGCTTAGACCTTGGCACCACTCAGGATTCCTTGAACTGATTCACGTGTGATACACTGCATGAAATATAACCATTACACACACTCAGTACACACCTAAACACTCCCAAACAAAGATCAGTTCAGCCTGGTGGCTCTGCCACCCGATCAACACTAGATTTCTCTCTACGAATCACATTAAGCAACATTTCACTCCTATGACCTGGCACATCCCCGCATCACATCACACTGCTCATCACATCCTCATCCCACCTCCCATTCTATTCCACAAACAGAACAACGCAATGCTCTAAACAGAACAATGCACTGTAATCAGGTGCAGTCTCGCACACGATCTCACACTGACGTATCCATTCTCTCAATCCTGTAAAGGACCTTTAGCGTGGCGGTGATGTATTTGGGAGGTGTTGCTCTTAACAAAAGGTTCCGACAGCATTAATAGACTGATCAGAAGAAGAACTGCGACCTCAAAGGGTGATAAAGGGCATGAAAAGGCTCAATATGAATTTCTATTCTGTGAGATGTACGTCGGTGTGTTATCCCGCTGTCCTTCAAAGCACATTGCGTTAATACGACATGTCAGAAAGAGGTGCAGAAACCTGACTAGAACTGTTCCTATTCCATCTTGCATTACTCCAGCACAGGGGTAACTCTGATCTGCTCAATACACCCTCAATACACCCTCTAAACCTTTTCATGCTTGCTTATAGTCCAAGGGAGCATGTCTGAGGCGAGAAGTGTGGAGCCATTTATTCCAAGTGGCATTTTCCCTGTGTAGGATTCTGTCTAGGATGCAGCTCATTAAATATAAAGCGCCCGAATGCTCGGCAGATCCATTGGTGGACAGAATTCTCATGCAGCAGTGTTTGAAATTTGCTCAGACAAGCTCATCCCTGGGTGGGAAAATAACCGATCTATATTCTGAGGTTGATCTCAAGACGGGAGAGTGTGTTGTTAACAGAACGTGAATAGGAGAAGAGATTTGCTTGCATTTTAATTTGCATTTGGTATCCATACAGCTTAACGTTCTTCTTAATTCGGTAATGATTAAGACACATTTCATTCACCTAGAAGAGTGAATGTGCAAGCGAAGCTAGCTGATGTATGTACAGTATACAAAACAACCTTAAGTACATCTGTTCAACTTCAATTGGAAGCAGTGACTGGTTTTGGGGTTTGTTCATTTTTTTTTTTTTTTGGAAAACTGCAACGCAAAAAAACAGATAACTCACTCGGGTTATTACGTGCTACCCAAAACAGGAGTTGAATCAATCTTGCGGTGCAACAGCTCAAAGATTTTTAGAACATTGTCTTACTCAGAATATATTAACATAGGCTAAGAACCATCTGCTCATCAAGCATGTTGATGGAAGCTAATGAGGAACGCTGTGCACACGACACACGTCCCAGCATGCAACAGGAACGTGATTAAAATATTTGTGCTCCACCAGGTAAGATCAGTAGAGAAAGCCAGCATTACCATATATAGCATCAAAGCAGTCAGGCCTCCTACTTTCAGCTCCTCAGATACAACAGTTAGGGTGGCTTTTATGGTGGATGAGCGCAACAGTCCAAAACCACCTGGATCCTGTTCAGTTTCCACCTGTTTTGGGAGTGCCCATGTTCGGCATTGAATTTATTTGTGATGTCACACGCCACAGTAGAGGAGACCCTTGTGTTTACAGTTCTTTATCCCAGTTTCCTCCTCACTCTTCTGTCTCGAACTACCTGTGTGGAATATCATATTTGCTTTCGAGTGGTACGTTTTCCCCTTTTCCTGCATCCATTTTGAAATAAAAACCACTGCCGGGCCTCAGGTTGAAGACTTTCATAAAGAAGCAGACTCCCATTTACCACCTACATGCTTCCACAGATCTGTTCCCTCGTGTGTCTAATTAGCGGTGTCTTTTACATTCGAACATTCGAGCTTCTACACAAACATTTCTCACACAGCTGTGCCATTAAAAGACGATAGATGAAAACGTGGAGTCAAATCAGAACTGAAGGAAACGCGTTGAAGCTCAGCAGGCATCAAGCTGATCTCTCATCTAGCTTGTTAACCTGTTAACCTCACCTTTCTCTGCGCTGGGAGTAAAACCCAGAGGATGTCGATTTCACAAGAGATAAACGTCGAAGAGTTCGTCGCTCGCTTTAGCAGCCTTATCATGCGAGCTGCAGCCTTTCTCACTCCTCCACACTATCTCTTTCCTTAAAACAGTCTATTTCACACAACACCAAAAAAAACCAAAAAACTCAGCAGCGTCTCCGGGCTTTGCTTCGGTTGCATCAGCATGGAGCCACTCCGGATGAAGTCAGACTTCTGAAAACAACCGAGCAAGAGTGTACTGAACTGAACGATGTTGCTCTCAGTCGAGAAACTTGTCATTTCATAAGAATGCAGATATGCGTTTTATTCACGTTTCCTGCACCCATGAGTTAATTTACAACGTCCCTCTTATTTCCTTCATGCTTAGGGGCGTGTCGAAACTGATGATCGCTCAAACACAGCAGAGACATACACCACCGCAGGTCTCTCAGCACTGATCACAGAGTTAGTTGCACATCTGTTCAGAGAGAACCCAATTCTTTTTGGTTTACTGAACATAATTTAAACGAGTGGGTGTGGGGGGGGTGGTATGGGGGGTTCGGCTGACGGGCAGAGATGTGGAGAGGAAAACAAAAGTAACCAAACTTTTGCTAAGTGTGTGAAGAAAACAAATGACCCGAACATGGTGTGAGCACTCAATAAATCATGGTATAATTATAGAACACTATTTTATGCATGCATGCGTCATTTATATTAGAGCTGTTGACTCCAGAACACATCACATTTCTACTAGCTGCAACACTACAGATCTGTCCTTAAGGTCCGTTTGATCAGTTTAGCAGTATTACATCTACAGAACATTTCTGCCTACAACCCAAAACACAAGTGCACTTCAGGTGAATCACAATCGGATCTCTTTCTCACCAGTTTTTCCTTGGACCGAGATCACCTCACTCAGACGTTCTCAGACACGTCGTTTTGGTCCAGATGCAGGTGCGATTGTTGTGTTCGGACTTGCTCAATAGAACCGAACACCAAAGAGGAAACCAGACCCAGGTTCAAGTCGAACAGATTAAATACTGAAAATGTGAAAGCATCCAAAAAAATAAAAAAGCCAGCCCAAAAAGAACTCTTGAAAACATCTCACCTTGCTCTCCCTACATCAAGCTCTGATCTGTATGCAGCGCAGGTGGAGAATCGTCTTCACTCGGTTCTAAGAGGTTTTGCAGTCTGCCAAGTCGTCTCTTCTTAAAATTCTGTTCTGTCAGTAGAACAGCTAGCTATAGTCAGAATTATTAACATGTGTCTCAGCTGTCGAGTAGCCACATTAAATGAGAGATGGAATGCATCCTGACGAGTCCCCACGATCACATGATCTCCTTATTAACAGGTTTGAGGATTTCTAGCAAGCTCTAGGAAGAGTCCTGCTGGTTCCAGACTTCTTCCATTTACGGATGATGGAGGCCACTGTGCTCATTGGGACCTTCAATACTGCAGAAATATTTCTGTACCCTTCCCCAGATCTGTGCCTCGATACAATCCTGTCTCAGAGGTCTACAGACAATTCCTTGGACTTCATGGCTAGGTTTGTGCTCTGACATGCATTGTTAACTGTGGAACCTTATATAGACAGGTGTGTGCCTTTCCAAATCATGTCCAATCAACTGAATTTACCACAGGTGGACTCCAATCAAGTTGTAGAAACATCTCAAGGATGATCAGTGGAAACAGGATGCACCTGAGCTCAATTTTGAGTGTCATGGCAAAGGCTGTGAATACTTATGTACATGTGCGTTTTTATTTTTAATAAATTTGCAAAGATTTCAAACAAACTTCTTTCACGTTGTCATTATGGGGTATTGTTTGTAGAATTTAAAAGGAAAATAATGAATTTAATCCATTTTGGAATAAGACTAACATAACAAAATGTGGGAAAAGTGAAGCGCTGTGAATACTTTCCAGATGTACTGTGTCTGTACATACATACATATACACACACACACACACACATATATATATATATATATATATATATATATATATACACACACACACATATATATATACATATATATACACAGTGCCTTGCGAAAGTATTCGGCCCCCTTGAACTGTTCGACCTTTTGCCACATTTCAGGCCTCAAACATAAAGATATAAAACTGTAATTTTTTGTGAAGAATCAACAACAGGTGGGACACAATCATGAAGTGGAACGAAATTTATTGGA
>JAFFST010014960.1:31685-56329 GCA_022414735.1 Noturus placidus | reverse complement strand
TTTTTTTTTTTTTTTTTTTTTTTTTTTAGTTGTTCACATCAGAAGTCTGCAACACATCAACCTCATGTGTTGTACTCCTACAGGATCTCACATAAAAGTGTTGGGACTCCCATAGCACTCAACAGATTCTCCGGTCTGCAGGTGGCAGTGCGCCAGTCAGCTCAACACCGCGCTTTTCTCTAGGGATTCTCGAACGTTCCGCCCACTCTGGGGAGCCACTGCAGCGGCGCTCGAAAAAGAGCTCAAAGCATTTATTCCATGCTTTGATCAACACCACAGGACAGCGATGAGGAACAAATTAGCGCTTATTAACCCCTTTTCTATATAAGCCAGCCTGCACCTGTCTTGTTTCAGAGCTAGCACAGAGGTCCAAGTCAAGAATTCTTTATTTCATCTCAGACCGTATTTTACGCAAGACCGAAGTGATGAGAAAATAGATTCAGCTCGGCATGAAGTGGCAGAGCTATTCTCTTTTCCAGGCCTGTTGAGTGTGGACCCTTTGGGAGTGTGATGTTCAGGCCAGGAGAGCAAGGAGAGCTTCAATCTCATCTCGGCATACACAGCAGAATCCCAACAGCCTTATCGCAAGGTGTGCAAAGAGCTTGGTCTGCACACAGAGACAGAAAGAGAGGGAAAGTAGGGTATGGAGAATGGAAGTGTTTCTAGAGAATGAACCAATTTCCTGCTTTGTAATGGGGGAAATTATAAATAATCGTGCAAAGTGGCAAGGTGCCCAGTGCACCTACTAGCCTTTACCTGCCTATCTCCTGGCACAGCATGCGTGTGTGTGTGTGTGTGTGTGCGTGTACCATCTAGGCAAAACTCTGGCGCTAATGAGATCACACTGAAGCACATTTTTAGCAGAGAAAGTAATCTGCTTCAATAGAAATCCCAGCTGCATGCATGCGCTGCTGATACAGAACAAGCAGAAAATTTCAGGGTCGAGCGTATTCCAGGTTCGTGTACGTTGCGTTTTTCGTTTCAAAACAAAGGGAATGGAAACCTCCCCCCCCTCCCCCCGCTTGACAAACACCTTGATATGAAATGAATTAAGCACAAAATACGTCTTTAAATATTTACTCAAATACTCAGGAAGCCAAATGTGTGGGATATTTCAGCATGAACAGAGTAGCCCTGTAAGCTGTTCTAGGGCTGCGATGTATAAGTAGTCTGTTTTCATAAAAGTGAGGCAAAAAAATGTGAGCATGGTGTGCACAAATACATCTGGGGTGATTCAAATATTCTCGAATTGCAGCACCTGGAAATTTTTTTAGATTTTTTTCAGCCACTATATAGTCCTCCTTTCCCCATCACCCTCTTACTACAGAGTGTCCCAAAAGGGAAATGAACACTTTTAGACATTTTAGCAAAATGTCTCCCAATTTTTCTGATAGCCTTTAAGAATGCCTCTGACAAACGAAGAACGGAACATTCTCGTGGCTGGATCGGGAAGCTGTTGCAACTTTGTGATAGACTTTAACAGGAAACATGGCAAGCTGGTGCCAAACTTGAATGAACAAATTCAAAAAGACTGGAAGTGTTGTGGACCGACGAGAAGTGGATGTCCAAGAATATCCACTGACGAAGGCACAATGCTGGCAAAAGTAGTCCCCTATGTATGGAGACTTTTGGGACACCCTGTATATTTAAAAAGCAAGTAGTGATCCATCTTTACAGTTAATCTAGCCTTCTTGCTACTAGACACAGTAATTACTGCTCCACATCTGGGGACTCAAGATCGTCCATTGAGGAGCATTCTGTAATATTAACTGTTTGAAAGGCAAAAAAAAAAAGTTTTTCTTTTTCTTTCATTTCAGAACATATAATCTCAACATACATGGACCGTTCCTGCATGCTTCAGAATACAGCTATTAAGGCTGTCCTTTGGCTTTCAATTCACTTTTCCTTTTCGTACTAAGAGAAATCCCAATGAATGCCATCATTTACCAGAGCTCACTGGAAACTCGCTGTGATGCAGCGCTGCTGTCTCTGACTTCATTACTCTCTCGCACATGATCAACACTCGATAATGGCTATACTTATGGCAGATGTCATATTTCTTTCTCGTGATAATGGCTATTGGACAGCTGTGCATGTACAAGCCTGATAAATCAATGAACTGGAGGAGGACTTCAGGTCTTGGGCTGTGCGTCACCGCCTGGTGTCTGTCTCGCACGTTGGTTCTGCAGCCAGGCTTTAGGAACGTCAGGGTGGCAAACACAGATGCCCGGCTTGGTACAGGCTGCCAGGGACATGTCAATCACAGATGCCTCCTGGAAAAAGCACAAGTGCGTGCTGACAGATGGCGCATATCAGAGGCACAAGACGGCAGGATGAGAGCAGCTGAGCAAAGAGTGGAGTAGTGAGAAAGAAGGAGCAAACGCGATCCTATGCCTGAGGACAGATATGACCTACCTGTCTGTTTGCCCTGCCTTTGGGATGCATGCTAAATGCTAAGCAGGAACATTCTCCTGGCAAGGGTTGCTTAGAACGTAAGAACATATTGGCTCTAATAATAATGGCTAGGACACATGTTCATAAAATAACACCATATTTCACTCTAAAGCCTTTTTCTCAGCTTTAATTACAGCAGATATGCCACATTCAGAGGAAGAGACACACTGAGTGACTTACTTACAGACTCTATTCAGTTGCCTCAAGCACTCTTCTGGTACAGTTGCAATCAAGATCATTCAACCCCCATTGCAAATCAGGTTTATTGCCAAAATTGACAGACTTTCAGCGGTTTGCAACGGACCAATCAAATGAATGCAATTGAAATAGTTCAACACAACAAATGCTTCAAGTGAAAATGCAACTTCTAATGATTTCTCCAGTTTCAACTGTATTCAACTCACTGAATAGAATCGCTCACAACAGCACAATTTCTGTTGAATTTTGGGAAACCACTTGGGGCGCCACGGTTACAAGGTAAAGTATCCATGACCCTGGAGGTGCGAGGCTAACAGCTTAATGTGCTAACCACTAAGCTACTGTCCCCCCCCCAACTCCTTTTTGTGGTTCCGAACGACTATTTTGTTATGACATGCCAAATAAATTCTCACAGAAGCATTATTATATTATTGCGCTTACATTTCTGCCTTTGCCCTTCCACATGAATAGATGATTGATAGTACTGGACTCCGGATCTCCTCACTGGCTGTTGCTCATCGCTGTTCTTGCTACCAGTCGCAGTGGTGTACTCAAACAACAAGGTTCGTCTCAAAGAATAAATCAAGCAATGCTAGAAAATATGGGAGCCTTTGCAACTTAGGAATTCCTGCCATTGAACTGTTCGCACTATTTGATCCGTAGCCACAGAGATTTGCATCCTTTCAGGTCTCAATTCGTGCATTATGGACTAAATCTACCAGAATCTCTATTGACAGGTTGGAGTCTGGTTTTTGAGAAAATGTTCATTGTAACTCAGCTCGAATTTGACTGAGATACTGGCAATACGCTCAGAATGTGAGGGCGGTAGAACACTGAAAATGAATATTTGACCAAAATTCAAATTTTGGTGAATCCCTACATTCTGTCCTTTCTTGAATGCAAATGACCAAAATTTTGGTCATTTGCAACAAAAAAAAAAACCCAAAGGGATACTGGTACTGAACTGAGTATCTTTTGTGAGATGCAGGCAGTGAGGCTGGTCTGTTCTGCAAAGAGAACCGGAGGTATAGTGAAAAGAAACATAGCTACTGTCCATACAGTGAACCACCAGGAATCATGTTGTGAAGAAATTTAATCATAGATCGAAAACAAACACAAATGGAACTAGGCTTGCATCTTTTCCTTTTCATCAGGTCCAGAATACAAAGACAATACTCCAACCAGCTTACAAGCCTCCATGAGGATAAAGTGAAACCCTGTTCTATCTGAAGATGGTCGAATTTCCTACATTAGCTGGACAAAGTGACAGGAAGCCCGTTTCCTCAATGTTCTATCGTGCCCTCAATTTCCGAGTCGGCAGTCATGATTTGCTAATAAAACATACTATTAGAAACTATTTTTGAGGACGAGCTGCTGTTTTCACGAATCGCAATGTCAAGTTCATGACGTCTTTTCTCAGTCTACAAGGCTGTCTGGGATAATGACTCAACTCCTGAGTGATGAGTCACGAGTGGTCTTCAAGGTTGATCACAACAAATTGAGAGTGGCTAAAATAACTTTACAGATTAGCAGAACAAGGTGAATTTCTTGAGGAGGGAAAGGCTGGGGTTGAGGAAAATGATTTAAGGCAGTTGAGCGCACCTGTAGATCTGGAGCTGATCAATTCCAAAGAGGAAATTGTTTATTTGTATGTAAGCAGTAAAGCTAGTTTGACAGCTGTGGTCTGCTGGAGTTGGGGTGAGTGAGCCAGTGGTCTTACCCATGACTGGCCACTGCCACAGTTTACTCACAGCTGCCGCAGAGGTTTTATCCACTTTTAATAAACTGGGTATTTATGTTCGGGCAAAAAAGAACATAATTAAATGTCTTTTTTTGTTTGTTTTTTTAAATTATGTATGAGAGAGAACTTGCAACATTCACATCACAGCTTGATTGATATTGAAAAAAAGCACAAGTGGAATTATAATAATTCAAGGGGTATCTATTACATTTGCATTTGCAAGTGCTGAAAAATCCATGTTTAATTTCATTACTCTGATTTTTTCCAATGTTACCACGCAACATGGTTTCACTGGTGTCAGAAAACTATAAAACATCCATCTAAACGGTAAAAAATAACACTAATGACCTTCTGGTTCAACTCAACTACTGTGTATGCATGATGCATCATAACACCCAAGTACTGAGACATGTCACATTATTCAAAATCAGTTGAGCAGTGATGCAACATCCTCCACCTCTTTCTAAAATAGGAAGCTGTTTATTTCAATCATTAGACTGTAGATTGATGTGGCTTTTAGCAGGAAAGGAAAAGTTTCCATCAGTGTATATATCAGGGAACCTTACTTATATACAGTATGTCACAAAAGTGAGTACACCCCTCACATTTGTGTAAATATTTGATATCTTTTCATGTGACAACACTGAAGAAATGACACTGTGCTACAATGTAAAGTAGTGAGTGTACAGCTTGTGTAACAGTGTAAATTTGCTGTCCCCTCAAAATAACTCAACACACAGACATTAATGTTTAAACCACTGGCAACTAAAGTGAGTACATCCCTAAGTGAAAATGTTCACATTGGTCCCAAAGTGTCAATATTTAGTGTGGCCACCATTATTTTCCAGCACTGCCTTAACCCTCTTGGGCATGGAGTTTACCAGAGCTTCACAGGTTGCCACAGGAGTCCTCTCCCACTCCTCCATGACGACATCACGGTGCTTGTGGATTTTTGAGATCTTGTGCTCCTCCACCTTCCGTTTGAGGATGCCCCACAGATGCTCAATAGGGTTTAGGTCTGGAGACATGCTTGGCCAGTCCATCACCTTCACCTTCAGCTTCTTTAGCAAGGCAGTGGTCGTCTTGGAGGTGTGTTTGGGGTCGTTATCATGCTGGAATACTTCATACTGATCATGATCTGCTTCAGTATGTCACAGTACATGTTGGCATTCATGGTTCCCTCAATGAGCTGTAGCTCCCCAGTGCCGGCAGCACTCATGCAGCCCCAGACCATGACACTCCCACCACCATGCTTGACTGTAGGCAAGACACACTTGTCTTTGTACTCCTCACCTGGTTGCTGTCACACACGCTTGACACCATCTGAATTTAATAAGTTTATCTTGGTCTCATCAGACCACAGGACATGGTTCCAGTAATCCATGTCCTTAAGTCTGCTTGTATTCAGCAAACTGTTTGCAAGCTTTCTTGTGCATCATCTTTAGAAGAGGCTTCCTTCTGGGACGACAGCCATGCAGATCAATTTGATGCATTGTGTGGCGTATTGTGTGAGCACTGACAGGCTGACCCCCCACCCCTTCAATCACTGCAGCAATGCTGGCAGCACTCCTTCGTCTATTTCCCAAAGACAACCTCTAGATATAACGCTGAGCATGTGCACTTATCTTCTTTGGTCAACCATGGCGAGTCCTGTTCTGAGTGGAACCTGTCCTGTTAAAACACTGTATGGTTTTGGCCACCGTGCTGCAGCTCAGTGTCAGGGTCTTGGTAAACTTCTTACAGCCTAGGCCATCTTTATGTAGAGCAACAATTCTCAGAGAGTTCTTTGCCATGAGGTGCCATGTTGAACTTCCAGTGACCAGTATGAGGGAGTGTGAGAGCGATGACACCAAATTTAAAACACCTGCTCCCCATTCACACCTGAGACCTTGCAACAGTAACAAGTCACATGACATGACACCTGACCCAGCCGTCTAGCCATCACAATTTGGCCCTTGTCAAAATCGTTCAGACCCTTATGCTTACCCATTTTTCCAGCTTGAAACACAACCTTTGAGAATGGACTGTTCACTTACTGCCCAATATATCCTACCTCTTGTAATGTCACCATTGTAATAAGGTAAGCAATGTAATTCACATCACCTGTCAGTGGTTTTAATAATGTTATGGATTATCAGTGCAAAGGTCTGGCTAACCCAGAGGACTTCCCTACAACATTTTCCCTGTGCCAGACGTTTGTACAACAACTACATGCACACATATGGGCTAAGTGGCAAAGTTGTGAGGTTACGAATACTAATGAATAAGAGATCATCGGTTCTGCGAGCATTGAGCCAAGCACGCTTCGGGGCGATACTTTACTCGTGAGGCTAGGTGCGAATCAAAGCACTAATTTTCTCACGGATACTGATCTGCACACTCAGGTCAGGCTACGATCACTCTATTAATAATCTCCATCCATCCATCCATCCATCCATCTTCAACCGCTTACTCCTTTTCAGGGTCACGGGGGAACCTGGAGCCTATCCCAGGGAGCATCGGGCACAAGGCGGGGTACACCCTGGACAGGATGCCAGTCCATCGCAGGGCACAAACACACACACACAGTCATACACTACGGACACTTTAGACACGCCAATCAGCCTACCATGCATGTCTTTGGACTGGGGGAAAAAACCGGAGTACCCGGAGGAAACCCCCGACACACGGGGAGAACATGCAAACTCCGCACACACATGGCCCTGGCGGGACTCAAACCCCGGACCCTGGAGGTGTGAGGTGGACGTGCTAACCACTAAGCCACCGTGCGCCCCTCTATTAATAATATTGTTTAAAAAAATAAATAAATAAATAAAAAAAACACAGCTTGAAACTCACAGAGGTCATCGCTAGAACCACAAAGCAAACATAAACAGAGCTGAATACAATGCTCCATGATGAGTTTTGCTACCAGTGAGTACTTTAAGCCACATGCTACAAATCTCTCTTCAATCTCCATACAATTCTCCAAGAGCTGCATGTGCTTCCTCAGCCAGAAGCTCAAACAGAAATGGCTCTGAGCCACCTATCTGCTCATCCAGCTCATTATCATCATCATCATCCTCCTACAAGTGCGATTCTGGTGGAGAGAAGTCTTTCACTTTAAATGAACCGACTCTCGTTATCTCTGCTGTCGCATTGGAATTGAACCCTAGTGTGTTTTCTCCTCTAAGCGCTTCGTTTGAGAGAACACAGCAATCATGGATGCGTACCAAATGAACCAGTCCACTTCCACGTGAACTTCGGTGTGCTTCGATAGCAGCGAGGAAGTGATTCGACCCCGAATCGACCTCACTGCAGGAAGGGGAACAATTATGCTATGATTTTGGGTCGTGGGCAGCAGTTGTGAGCTCAAAAGGACAGTTCTGCAAAAAAAAAAAAAACCAAAGTGACTCAGGACAGAAAAACAAATGTTGCTGGCTACAATACACACAATGTTTTTAACTAGTTATAATTAAGATGATTAAATAATATATTGAGCACAAGCTCCATGTTGTTGGTGCTCGATTAATTATTGTGATTTCTACGTGCTCTTGCAAAAACTTTGTTTTTGACCAATTAATCCGTTTTAGGAGCATTTTTAAGCCTACATGTTCCCAGCTAATGTTTCTCGCATTAAATTATGTGCCATGTAAAACCGAGCCAAACCACAAACCAAACAAAACGAACGTATACATTCTGCTATTGAGAACTAAGTGTGAAGATACTCAAACACTCTTATAGACACCGAACATTATAAGTGGAAATGTGTACATTATAATCATAATGAGTCTTTATTGGTCACAAAGACATTCTTTTCTTCGCATACCCAATGATGTTAAGAAGCTGTGATCAGAGCGCAGGGTCAGCAATGATACAGTGCCCATGGGGTAGAGAGGGTTAAGGGCCTTGCTCAAGAGCCCAACAGCAGCAGCTTGGTCTTGAACCCCTGACCTTCAAATCAGTAATCCATGGCCTTAACCACCAAGCCACCACTGCCCTATATACATATACAGACAGATGAATCAAAACGAGCAAACTCTACTCAGACACCAATAGTGTTTCTAGCCAGTCCACACCGCAGGGTGTCCTCTGCACTCTTGGCATGCGGGCAGCTCCGGTAGCCGAATGAGGTCACGCCATCGAAACACCAAGAGAGGACACAAGCAGCTGGAACCTCACACCACTCGACACGTAGTGAAACCAGAAACCTGGAGCTCTCCCAAAACCCTGCGGCTGCACTAAAATAACCCCACAAACTGTGTGGAGCTGCTTCACTGTCATTCTCAGTAACATTATACCATTTCCTCTTTCATGAAATCACTCGCATGGACCAGGCTGCTTAAAAACAAAAAGACCAATGTCCTAAAAAAAAAGTATTCCTACTCCAAAACGCTACAATTTTTTTAATCAAGTCAGCATCATCAATTCAAGAGGAAAAGGCAGGGAGTCAAACTAGGGCGCTGAAATTGAAGCTTCAGGATGCCATTCTGAGGATCAATGAACCACAATCAAGTCCTCAATCACTTCCTGCATCAGCTCCACACTGTTTATCTTCTAATTGTCGCCCATCATCCCACGCCTGCTTCCCTTGTATCCGATTGCTGTTCAGGGAACAGCTGCTGTGGAATCCCAGCAAAATAAATAAATAAATAAAAATGCAGCACCCGGTGGCAGACACAAGCGCCTTCAACACAGCAGCGACACACACGTACCCTTACTGGGTCACTGATTACCATACATGAAGGCAAGTTCTGGCAGAAGGACAGAGATTGACCAGGTCTCATTAAAAAAATATAAAGATGCGGCTTAGCCAAAAGAAAATATCTAAAATTCCTTCAGGTTCGATACCAAAAGTTCCAGCAAGCTCATTAAAGATTAGAGCAAAGTGTGGTGGGTCGCATTCACATAAAGCAATGTGTGTGTTGAGCAGTGAAGCAAGCATGTAGAGAAACTACTGCATGGGAGAGCACTATAGTTCTGCGAGCACTGAGCACTAGGACATGCGTGCTTTCCTTACCACCAGGTTCAACACTTTGCTCATGACTTAAGGTGCAATTCATGTCACCACATTTAGATTGAAGAACTCGGCGGTTCCACAAAGCTCTTTACACTAATTCTCATTTCACCCATTCAAACACACCAATGGTACCATGCAAGGTGCTAACTTGCCATCAGGAGCAACTTGGGGTTCAGCTCTTCAGCACGTGGAGTCATGTGGAGTCATTTGGGCCGGGAATCGATCCGCCAACCCTACGATTAGTGGACAACCCTCTCTACCTGAGCCACAGCCAACCTCGGCCCATGTTCCATTTCCGATTAATAAATACCAACTAGGTTACTAATTTCAGTATCGGTGCGTACCACAAAACATCTTACTCATACCTTGCCTGAAAAAATGCAAGCCATAGAACTTTCCTGCTGGGATATTGTCTTGGACGCTTGCAGAGCTAATTTGGTGCATGAGCTACATCTCTGTCTCCGAGAGAAGCATGGACACAAGGACTCATCAATATGCCGTGCTTTTCTCTGATTCACACCGACACGCCGTAGTAATTTCTGTTCACCGCCTATGGCTTTTTTTACGATCGCCATTGTAAAACAAACTGACAAAGCAGTAACTGAGAACGTCATTCCTATTCCAGAGGCCTGGGTGAGGGACATCAAGTTGATCAATGAGTCAAGTGGGCAATAAACGTCACAGCAATGCGAAGAAGCACTGCGATATCAGCAGTGAAGACTAATCTCAATCCATCCACAGGCATCTATCAGTAGAACTCGTCAGGAAAGACAGGAGCTTGGCTAAGATGTGCTAATTTACCCTGGCGAGAGTGGAGTATGCTAAAGCAAGCGCGGATCCACAATAACAGCTTGATTACTTTGCACTTGTTAGGCCTAAATTAACACCGGAGAAAATGAACCAATCTAGCTTTTGGCTAAAATAACAAACAAAACACACTGCCCATTTTATCATACAGGGATACCATAATTTAATATTTTACCGCCAAACTTTCTTCACTGGCAAACTTTTGGTCACTGCTGTTCTGTCCATCCATCCATTTTCCATACTGCCTATCAAACACGTTTGCGAGGAGCATAGAGCCTATTTCAGGGAACCCAGGACACCCTGGACAGGGTGTCAACCCATCACAGGGCACGATCACACACTACGGAAAATTTGGAAATGCCAATCAAAAATACAACGCATGCTTTCGGACTGGGGGAGGAAACCAAAGTTCCTGGAGGAAACCTCCAAATCACGGGGAGAACATACAAGCACCGTGCACACAGAGCGGAGGCGGGACTCGAACCCGCAATCCTGTGGGTGCAAAGAAAACATGCTAACTACTAAGCCATTGCTGTTCTGTGCTAAATCCAAAGTGTGATCAAAATGCTTGAGCCATTTCCTATTATTTACTATATTTAATATATATATAAAAAGCCTTCCTATCTGCTTTCTGGGACACAACCAGAAGTTGAGTTGTGTGGACTGCCAAGCAGGCTTGCAACTGCCCCATTGAGAGGAGTTTTAAGAGCAGGGTTTTATAGCACTGTTGCTCTATATTCTACTTTCCACCACAATATTCCTTTAGCTTAAAACCCATGGGAGCTGTACAGGCAGCGATCAGAACACCCTTATGGTGCTCCTTAAAAGCAGGGAATCTCTGTCGACCACAACTAGGTCAACCCAGGCTTGGAGGCAGTGTGGCTGTATTTTATGCAGTTAAAGCCTATCCAATAAAGGATAGGAGGACAATGGTTTGGGGTTTGATATGGGGTGGAGCAAACCTGACCAGTGGAATTAATCTACTCAAGTTGTAGATCCTCCAAGCAAATTCTGCTTTACCTGCCTTAGCTATAATCTCTCCATGTGTGATCTTTTCACAGCAATGTACTAACTGTCACCGTCACTTCATTATTAGGAGGAAAGGAAACTTGCGGAAATTGGATTGTACTTCAGGATTTTCTCACACAAATTAATACAGCTCAGAAACCCACTCCTGCAACACAGACGTGTGGCTGTGGATTTGCACAGAAAGCTTGAAAACGTAAGCAGGAATGAAATGGTGCTCAAATATTTTGGCATCATAAGAGGCTTACTGAATGTCTCTCCCATATGCCGCCGTGTGTTTACTACCAAAGTGTTCCACACACACTGCTGTACACAAGAGAGGTGTGAAGTGAACATAATGCAGTGGCCACACTTAGTAGTCAGACTTTTGCTCTCGAGCTGTTCTGAAGACGTGTCTACATAATGAACGTTCTCACGCATGCAGCTCAAAAAAGTGCCAGCACTGAGGCCTATTCATTTTCGGTCAAATGTGGAGAATTTAGACATTTCATGGTTACATTTTCTGTAACACTTAAGAGTATTTAAGTTCATAGAGAAACTTGACACTTGCATGAATGACATTTACATAAAGCCTGCATGACAACTGACATATACCATCTATTTATCGATACAAGTCCATTATAATAGACTGACATCAGCTGACACGTAGATTTCTTGAATCAATCGTGATATGCTGACATAACATCGGAGTAAAGGGCCAAATTTCTTGTTGACTCTCGCCAGAGTTATGCATATGTTCTACGGCCTTCAGGCACATTGGATTTATACACTTCAGTTATGAGTTTTACTCTAAAGAGACACTATAACTATATAAAGGCATTGTTCTGTATTTCTATGTCCCTTAATTAAAGTGACTTTAATTTGAATGTTTATAAGGTTTATCTATACGTACAAAAGAGCCATCTTTACCTCAAACTCGATCCATACATTTTATATACCGCTTATCCTACACAGGGTCATGGGGAGCCTGGAGCCTATCCCAGGAATCTCGGGGCACAAGTTGGGGGACACCCTGGACGGAGTTCCAACCTACTGCAGGGCACAATCGCACACATACTCACACACTCCAGCTGATTTAGAAAGGTCATTGGACTAGGTAAGGAAGCCGGCGTATCCGGAGGAAACCTCCGAAGAATGGGGAGAACGTGCAAACTTCACGCACACAGAGGTGGGTTTCAATAGCCAACTTCGGAGGCAAATGTGCTAACCACTAAGCCATCATGTTCCACTACCTCAAACTCACTAAATAAAAATGAAGAACTAGATACTGTAACTAATGGAATGTTCAAGGTACGCAAGATTGTTTCACCTTAAACAAACTTGTGCATCCTTCAGGGTGCTGCAACAAACATGGGCGAGAATACTACACAATATTTACTAAACTAAAGTGTGGCTTTTGCTGGTGGCAGTCAGAACTGCCTCGGAAACAAAATGAGGAATGGCCGGTCGTAATTCCGTCACTCTTCGAGTCATTGCACACTGAAATAAGCATTCGCACAACACTCCATCACACCATACCTTTCAAAGTCATAAAGTTTATGTACATATTACAATGCAAATCAAAAGATGTGTCCTCAAGCGAAAAAGGTTTTGAAGCAAATTTAAACATGCCATCACCCATCAAACATGACAAATACCACACATTCACAAACTGTGACAGGAAACATCCCGGGCTACTTAAACTGTCAGATTTATTCCTGTAGAAGAAACAATATGTAACTAAAATGTCACTGTCTGCATTATCTTGGGAAGAAACATTTAAAAAAAAAAGTATTCTTGAAAGGGTGAAATGAACATTTCAGAGCTACATTTTGAAGAACTAGTTACCCAAAGGCAGACTGATTTAAATGTTTTAAACCACTGCTGGCCATGCCATTGCCCTTAAGAGCGGTGTGGTGACGTCACTCTACCCCCTGCAGTGATCAGAAGACCTGCCTGAGCTGTGTTTGAAGCATGCTGAGCGCTGTGCCACTCTTTCTGCTGAGGTCTGATAACTGTATTATGGCTGACCTGGGAGTGTGGAGATAACACCCACATATTACATATTCCTGCACACTATTTACAGTCAGATTCTTACTCTTCTCTCAGCTGTGGAAAAACGCTACAAGGCGTACCTCCATCAACATTCTGTAATAAGGTGGCTCCTTTCAGTCACCAACCTACAGAGCCAAAATAAGTAATGCCATGTTGAAAACTGGGATTTTCCTCAAATAAACTAGAAGTCTGATGGTTGTAAGCAAATGTTAATTAACTTGGCTTTAAAAGCTCTGTCGGTGGATGTGGTCTGTTGCAACTACCCGAATTCAAATTGATCAAACTGAGCTTCTATATACAGGGTCTCTCGAAACGTTGCCATACGTACTGAAGGGCTCCATATTTGCCAGCACCACGTTGGTAGTGCCGTCGTCACTTGATATTCGCGGACGGTCCGCAACACTTCCAGTCTTGTTTAATTTGTGAAAAAGTTTAGCGACAGTGTGATGTGCTGTGCTTTTCCTGTTCAAGTCCATCGTAAAGTTGCGGCAGCTTCCCGATCCAGCCATGAGACTGATTTCAATACATTCTTTTGTCCAAGGCGTTCTTAAACGCTATCAGAACGTGAAACATTCTGGCAGACATTTTGCTAAAAAAAAAAAAGTGTTCATTTCCTCTATAGATAGAGACTTTTGGGATACTCTGTAGTGGCTGGCATTGAAAGGGTTTGGGTTTTTTTTTATTATTATTATTATTATTATTATATAAGGGCATAAATGTAGTGCGTAGATCATAACCATTCCAGGCAGGCATCAGAGAACATGAGGATAGCATCAATCAAGGATAATTCATGATAAAACCAGGAAACAAGAAACAAGGAGCGTGGAGTCTAAGGCTAAGAAATGCATATCAACAACGAATGAAACGAGAACGTGAGGGTACATAAAAATAGACCAATCAGGGGCTCAGAACAGGCGCACACATCAAGTAACAGACCAAGCGCAGAGACGGGAGCAAAACAACAAACATGGCAATGTAAACAAAAAGCAAATCATGAGAGTAGAGCTCATCATATTCGGATAAGCGCTCTGAAATGGGAGGGGTAATTTATGACAAATGTTCATCCCCCTTAAACTTGAACTCATCAACACTACAAAATGGGGGATAGTTCAACGGTTTGGCAACCAGAATGTTGGCAGAAAACACCAGTAACAGGCTGTTCAGGCCATCACACCCACATGCTTGAACTCAGTTCAACTCCATCACAACTCTGCATCAAGCTCAGCGCCTGCTGCTCTGTGACGCCCTGTAAACAGAAGCAGCCGCATTGATCTGACTCGATGCGGCAGTCGTTGTGAAGGACAAATCTGGATTTGCTGCGAGATGCTTGTAGGAAGCTGTCCAAACTTCAGCCCTCAGGCTTTGTCAATTAATTGCTTTTTGCACGTTATGTTAAATATCAGAGGCAACTGTAATACAAAGCCAGCAATTAACAACGCTAATGCGCTATGAATTAATCCAAGACTCGCTCAATTTAAAATCTGACTAACGTTTTTTAGGGCTTCTCAGCATAGAATGCAACAGAGATAAGATTCTCATTGACATCCAATTTATTTGGGTCCGTCTTCAATTAAAAAGTAATGGTAATTATGAATCATGTTATCTTATCACAGGCCCTGTGGGAGAGATGTTGTAGAACCGGTGTTTACTGTACATTTTCGCAATAATTCACCAAGTTTGCATGCATTATAGGAAATAATGGGTAATATGGTAATGGGATAATGATTAATATGATAATGAGAAAAGTTTAAGACTATATGACAGTCAATTATCAGCTTCCTTTTTTTAAATAAAGGACATGTGCACCTCTACAGCTGCTCTCCAACCTGCCAATTCGTTTCCACGGCTTTTTAATAAACACTTGTGCATAAACCTGCAAACTGTTTGAGGCATTTGGAAGCCATGTCAGAAAGCATGAACTGCTTTCTGACATGACTTGAACGCACTATCCGCCCCCGTATTCATCACTGGATTATTTCCCTATTGTGTGTTGATTGTTCTCACCTGTCTTGTATTACCTTCTGATTAATTTGTCTATTGAAGCATGTTTGTTTTTTTTTTTTTTGCTGCATCCCAATTCGCCTACTATAAATCCGAAATACTATCCAAGTTTAGAATTAGTGTGACCCAAATCGTAATGTTTTGAAATGAGTATCTTAAAAAGGTGGTCTGCTATTTACGGTAGATTCCCGAAGTGTGGATACGAGGATTCTTTTTCAAGCTAATAATTATGATGAGGAGTTTTGTAAATGGTGTGAATGAAATGTAGAAAAATAAACCAAGGGAATGATAAATAAAATGATCAAGTATACATTTTTATAAGGAATGATGAATGAAGGGAAGCTGAAATGCAACGAGGAGATTGTTTACGGTGACCGTGTGCATAACTAAGCAACGCACTAACAAAGTGTTAGTATATCCCAGTACTTGCATACTTGGTTTGTTATACACTCAAATGTATGTACGTTTTCTTCATAAAAAATAACATACTTTAAAGACATAGTACAAGTAGGCGAATTGGGACACAGCATTTGTCTGGTCGTGCTTTTATCAGTTTCATGTCGTCGTCGCCCCCCCTCCAGTTTTTTCCCCCGCTTCCTGGTTCTGACCTCTGCTTGTTTTTGGATTCATGATCATAGAGATGCCTTGTTTAATTCTGCCTGCCTGTGTAGTGACCGATGTCTCAAAATGTTGAGGATACTTGGACTTCCCTCGGTACAAACGCATACTTCACAACGCACAATTACGTCCTGACACTTTACCGCCAACACATGTTACAGAATTTGAGCATAGATATAGGAACTCGTATTGGGTCACATCACACCACCCATCATTTATTATTTTTCTAGAACTGCAGCCCTGCCATGTTTTATTCCTTACTTCCTTGCATTAAATGTTATTATGTTGCCATAATTCGCCTTTGCATACCAAGCCCATATAACTAGAATACACCTAGTTTACACTTTCACTAGCTCTTGCCTCCAGCATGCATGTCCACCTCCTGCAAGTATGTCCTCTTTTAGTGGACCTCTACAAATGTCCCTTCTGTTGGGATAAATCCCATTCCAGACCCTAGTAGAGGTCACCTGCAAGTGACACATATACGTTCTTTCTCCCCAGCCAGGTCCAGATGGATGCGAGCGTGAATTGGGCCCTGTGGCACCCGTTTGCATGGCTCCATGGTGTTGGCAATTTCTGTCTCTGATGAGCATAGTTGCGTGCAGAAGCTATCTGTCTCGCCTCAGGCAGGTACGGGTCAGAGAGGCTCAGGACACGTCTCCCAGAGAGGAACAAAACTCAGTCCTTATCTCTCAGCGCAAGATCCTGGCAGCTTTGCAAACTCTTTACTCGTGCTTGGGTTGTGACGGTGGGGAGGCAGAGAGGTGGAGAGCAAACTTCATGGACAGTTTCCCATGGACTTAGCAGATGTAAAAATTAAGCCAAAAAAAGAAGGGGCTTAAGCATTTCTTTGTGAGCAAAGCTGAACAGCCGGCAAATGTGTCTGGCAGCAAAAAGTGTTTTTTAGTGCGAAATGCAGGCGCTGCATTAAATTCCTTCCTTCATCCAAGTACATTACAAACCTAGAAAGAGGAGTATGCCTTTCTAAACAAACTGTATTAAGTCAAATTCTAATACAAGAGCGAGTATTAAAAATGTTCCTGATGCTCCAGCATCCCATGGGTGCTTCAGTGAGGGTTTGTATGCACTAACACCAATGTAGGACCTGCTTTTAAAAAAACAACAACAAAAACCTGTGCTACTGTGGTACACTAGCTTAATACTGAGAGATCAGCGCTGATGTTAGATGTGAGCAGCCGAGACCTACTAACACTCTCAAAAAAAGCTAACACAAAAAGGTGTGGGCAGGCTAAATCCAGGCTTCAATGAGTCTTTACTAGGGATATGAGCATGAGGATATTTTCCCACCGGTAAATCGATGTGTGACAACACCGGTGATACCGGGGAGTGGGTGAGGGAGCGGGCTGGGTTTTTCGTCTTTTCCACCTTGCTTTTCAATCGCTTATGAATGCCCGTGCGGACATGCGCGTTTTTCTTTCACTTGCAAATTAACGGCAATTCGGGGCAGCAATTGCTTGAATGGTGGCTTCACTATTATTCTTCGTGGAAAAACACGACGACAAAGCAACAGTAAAATGACACACTCACATTGTCATTGTTGTTGTCAGTCAGCTCGCCTCACTCTCGTTACGTGATGAATGAAACGTTCAGTTTTTAATTGTAGCGTCCGTTCTCTAACTGAACTAAATGATTATTGCAATTTAAAAAATATATATTAATAAATAAATAAAAAGCAAAACGCCAGAGGAGGCGGTGCCACGGTGGGCAAGTGACGCACGCAATCAGTGTGCGGGACGAACATTGCGTAACACCGACTATCGCAGCAAACCTAGTCTTTACACTCCAGAATAATGTGAATATGGTATATACTAGGATCGAAGGTACATTTTGAAGTTTTTAATACGCATTCTAAGCATGCAATAATCTCCTCAGTTCAAAAGCAACCTAGGAAAACTGATGTGCATTATTGTCCTGAATTGAATTAGCCCCGCCTCTGCTACAACAGCACTACACTGGTCTGTAAATCTACAATTATACAAAATTTTCTATAATGAAATCCATAGATCATAACATTTATTGTACTAAGTGTGTATGTTTGGCATTTCCAACACAGCCAGCTGAAGAGATCGTGCCACAGAGGACACAAGACCAAATTCAATATAGCACCTGTTGAAAAATCAGAACAATGCAGTTGAAAGAAAAGCTCGAGCGGATATACGTCTGTATTACATTTGAAAGAAAAATAAATTGTTAGTTAGCTAATCTATGACTGAGGCACGTTAACAAGCCTACAGAGCCTAGGCAGAGTTCCTGTCTACAGTCAGTAGTTATGTGGGTGCCATATTTGTGTCTTACACAGGTGTTTTTTTTTGTTGTTTTTTAACCCAAATCGCATTCCACTAAATCCTACTTCCTGCATTATGACAAGCTCATAACACTTCTTCAAAAGCGGGATGCCAATTAGACATTCAGGATTCAGAATCTGCTGATAGTATAGACAATATCATTCAGGGTCATGATTCATCTCCTTTTCCCCATCGCATCTCCCTCTTCTACGGCCAAAGCGGTCTCGATTTCATCATGCAGGTCTAAGTTTGGGCAAGAATGAATGCTTATGTTTGATTACAATACAGTATAAATATGAGCATATAACATGTTTAAGTAAAAGAAATGAAATAACTGACTAAAATTGCTTTATCAGAGATGGTCGACTGTCGTTGTCGAAGGTCATGGTTTATATCGGTTAAACCTCACCGGAGATAGAGAACACTTGTCTATATTTTATTGCAATTCCCCTTGCACTTCAGTAAGTAATGATTAAGAAACTTTATTTATTGATTTTTTTCTAAATGATCTGAATTCAATGGTTATACAATTTCGCAATAAATTTCACTGAAGAGAAGCGGTATTCAAATAAATCTGTGAAGGTCCAGTTACACAAAATTCCTTACTTCTAAAGCTAACGAACCGACGTGAATAAAACACAACAGTTAAATCGATAAAACATGACATTACCAGGTTTGACCAACACCACGGACTCTAATCAGATGACACCTGAAGAACAGATGCATTCTTCTCTGTCCATTCTTCGTTAAACATTGCGCTCTCATTGTTGACAGTTTAAAACAAGTCTTCAGTTCATTATTCAGACCGGAATCGGTAAATAAAATGAAAGACCTTCCCTTTCTGAAGGAACATTAAACAATGTGCATTGAATGGTCTTTGGAGAATTTAAAGTGTTTAGAAACAAGCTGTATAGATTCTTGTTCAGCCCGACACTTGGTTTCATCAATCAGTTCCACCGTAATAACCAACTATAAAGCAATCAAATTACAGGCGGCAATGAAAAAAGGTTTGATACTAACTAACCCTAACCCCGTCAATAATGCAAGTTTAAAGTAACCAGCACTGGAGAATGATATATTTCTGCAACAATAAAGTTTACTTGGCAAGGAAAAACTGGGTCTTTGCAAATAACTTCTTAAATAACAATAGTTGGTGGTGATTATATTTACATGCACATGTAATTGGAGTAATTATAAGCTCTGAGGAACTGTTATTTGGTATGAGCAAATGCAAAATAGCATAATATATTCCATTCATATATAAATGTCAGGAAAACAAGGGAACAAGAACAAAAGGAATGCTTGAGATAAAACACGTTAATTATGCTAATGTGTTGTCTTTTGAACAGCACCGAGTCGGGGTTCAGAGCACAAAATAGTGCAGAAGCGATGAAGTTCAGATCGATTTACAAGGAAACCGTGTCCTAAATTTGAAGCATCCGTCCCTCTTTATTGTGCTCTCTCTCTCTTCATCACATCTCCTCTCAGAGTTCACGCTTGCCCTTTTATGTCTCTTGACTAAAGTGTGATGGAGTTGAAGAGCGTCAGGTCCATTTGGACTGTAGAGAGCACATCTTCAACCCTCAGCACCACCATTAGCTTCTAGCTGAGAACATGCAGAGAGGCGTAATGGCATGTAGTAACCCAAGCCCTAACGAAATCATGCACAGTCATTCACATAAAAGGCCACTGTATAGCTACTTGACCGGGTGTCTTAATGAACAAGTGGAAGAGTGAAAAGCAGAAGGGAGGCAGACAGCGAGAGAGAGAACGAGACAGAGAGAGCATATTATCATTAGGAACTGCTATATCCGGATCAGGGTTGCGGTGGATTTATAATTAATAATTAATCAATTTGTATAGCGCTTTTTACAATGGACATTGTCTCAAAGCAGCTTTACAGAAATATCATTTTACATTTTTTTTTACATTTACAAGCGACTTACTAATGAGAGCACAATCATACACCAAATGGTAGCAGAGCTGCATGCAAGGTGCTAGCTTGCCATTGGGGGCAACTTAGGGTTCAGTGTCTTGCCCAAGGACACTTCGGCATGGGATCACCCGGGCCGGGATTCGAACCGCCAACCCCACGGTTAGTGGATTAGTGGACAAGCCGCTCTACCGACTGAGCCACAGCCGCCCTGTGATTTGGAGCCTGTCTCTGGAACACTCACTGGGTGGCAGGATTACATGGTATGGAATACCCTGGTTCACCTATATGCATGTTTTTGGGAGGTGGAAGGAAACTGGTGAACCCAAAGGAGAGAACAGGGAGTGAACATGCGAACACACAGACAGTAAATCAAGCTCAGCATTAAACCAGAGACACTGGAGCTGTGAGGAAGCAATACTGCTCACTGTGCCACCGTGCCGCCCAAAAGACTTTATGAAAAGTCTCAAAGAAATTTATTTACTGATACAGCTCTGAAAGTCCTCTAAAGACCAGACTGTCCTGTTACAATGCCATGACGAATGGCCTTGGTGTGATATTGAATCTCAACATTACGCTCACCGGCCACTCTAACAGGAACACCAGCACATTCATGCAGTTAACCAGTCAGCCAATCATGTGGCAGCAGCACAACACCATGCATACAGTCACGCAGATACAGGTCAAGAGCGTCAGTTGTATTTTGCATCAAAAATCAGAATGTAGAAACATGGCTGTTGTGCCAGGTATTTGGATATTTTAGAAACTTTTGATCTGAGATGTTCACACACAACAACAGTCTATAGAGTTTGTGTGGAAAGGTGTGAAGAAAAGAAAAAAGAAAAAAAAAAAAAAAAAAAAAAAAATTTTTTCCAGTGAACATGAGAGAACTCAAGATTGGTCAAATTGGTTCAAGCAGACAGGAAGGCCATCTCAGAAAAGCATCTCCGAACGCACAACATGTAGAACATTGAGGTGAATGGGTGAATGAGGCAGCAGGGTTGTACTCATGTCAGAAGAACAGGAATCCGAGGCCCTGTTTACACTAGTGTATTTTCGTTTTTATAACACATAACTTGTGCTACGGTTACGCCTGTCGTCTACACTACTCCGGCTTTGGTAACTTTTGGAAACACCGATTTAGATTGAACGCTCTGTGCTCGCGTTTCAGTTTAGACTTTTGAAAACGAAGGCGTGGCTTTGCTCACATTCGCCCCGATTGGCTCTTCTGGATCATTGTGTATCCTTTCCTGATTTGTCAAGCCCCTACTATAAGACCATTATGCTACCTTAATCATATACACAACAACACCGAGACTGAACCACAGGCTTTGTTGTCATTCTTAGCAGTCACTGTGCAGTTAAATTCTGTATTGTATAATACTGCAGCTGCCTACATGCTCAAGAGGCGAGCTATGATTAACGCAATCGGCAACAAATCTCATTTCAAGCAGCGTAAGCCTACACAGGACGCCGTTTTATTGTGCTTTCCGGTGACTAGCAACCAAGTTTACAAGATGACTAGCTTCCTGTTTACACTCATATGTGCATGTCCAGTGTGCATGAATGGTCATGTGACGTGTTTTTGGTCGTATAGTGTGGACGGAGATCATTTCTGAAACAGCGGAAACGCCAGTGTGGACGAGGAGCACTAGTGTAAACAGGGCCTGAGGCTTCAATGGTCACAGTTGAAGATTGGACAAACGATGCTTGGTGTTCATTAACTCTCAGAGTCTCTGTCTTTATCAAAAAGTGGTCAAAATGAAGAGACTCAGTGCGTTGACCCGGTGCGGAAACAGTTTACAGAGACTGTAGAAGATACAGAGACTGCTTGTTTTGTAATTTATGTAGTTTAGTAGCCTCAAGCAAATCCAACATTTAGGTAATTCTTACAGACTGTCTGAACAGATTATGTCATTTTTTGATCTACTATAAAAAAAAATAAAAATACCTGCAGGAATAACCCCAGGTACTGTTCTACCGATCTGAATGGACATGTTGCTAAACATTCCTCTAGATCCTGTTACACTTGAGGAAACACTGTTTGCTAAAGTCTCCACAACCAAATGGAAACTGCTTTAAAAGAAGGCGCAATAAAATGTACACGACTTTAACAAGGACTCGTCGTTGAAAATGGGGGTTTTATTAGTTATCGTGTTCCTAGCACAAGTGTAGCCTACACACACACCCACACACACACACCATGTTCAGGTTAGCTATTAATAACCGATATTGGTCAGTGTTATCTTATAATAAAGATCAAAGCAATCCGTTTACATGATATAAATGATGAGGTGGACATAGTACATATGCAACAGTTCACCACAGACAGCTGGTCCGAATAGAATTTGTAAATCTAAAACGGTGGTGCATTCATCTATCCTAACATCGAAGATATCCAGAGTGATAAACAAACAGCTCATGTTGATGTTGCATGCATGTACGAGTACGTCACTGACGAGAAGGATACCGCGAATACACTGAAGAGATGCTTCATTGCCCCTGATGCACCCCACTTTAAAAGACCCTTAAATGATGCTTTGATATATACAAAGTCTTTTCAGAATTGCAGATGTTCTGATAAAATGTCTTGGAAAAAGGAAGGAAATAGAAAATGCTGTAGAAGTAAGGAAAACGCCAAAAATAGATCATGCTAGTCTACAGAAATTCTGTTGCTTTTAATTATATACCAGATGAAACCTTCTTTCCTTATGTAGACCAGCCTAAACACTGAAAGTACTGCCTAACAGTTTGGCAAAAGAAAGATGAAAGCAGATAGAGAAAGACTGAACCATCTGTCCTTCACCATCTGAATTCATTCAGGTACTTTTCAACACAAGTGATTCCTACATTTAACGCTTTTTCCTCCTCCAACAGTCTAATTAAACACCACGACCCTATTAGCCATCTCTTAATGCTATCTTTATTGAATTCAAACAGAACAAGCAATGCAGAACAATAAGGAAAAACGAGTCAGAAAGTAACAAATATGGCTAATTCACATGGAAAAACAAACGAGCACGGGGAAAGAGAAGACAAAAATACATGCGCATACATACATGTATATATCCCAACCTTAGTACATTAATATCATGACATGTGATGGGCGCCAAGTCAGGTTACATAGAAAATATACTCATCCATCCATCTTCAACCGCTTACTCCTTTTCAGGGTCACGGGGAACCTGGAGCCTAGAAAATATACTCTTCGGATGTAATTCCTTCAAAAATCCTATAAAGGGGTTCCATATTTTTAAAAACCAACCATTCAGGTTCTCTCTTAACAATACAGTATATGTAAGTTTTTCCATAACAATAAAACAGCTCCTGAAGCCTAGCCATCTCTTTTAAATGCCTTTCTGATACCGAGATGTGTGGGAAGACATAAGCGCCTTAATATTAATATCAAACACCATTAAACCTCAAGTTCAAGTAAATGACGATGCAGTAAATGAATGCTTAGCGTCTAAACTGATTATTTAGAAAAGCAGGTTGAATTATAGACCATCCTCCATGGTTTTACCTTGAGGAACCGTGATCTTACCCTACTCTGGTCATTAAGGTCATTAAAGGAATTAACGAATTTAAGGAAAGATTTTCCTGTCGAATGTCCGGGGAAGGGGGTTGGTGTTTACACTTTCTTGTTTGAATATATAAGATGCATATCCTACCTAGACAAACCTCCAGGATGCCACTGGAAAGTAAGGACACCTGCCTTTTTCTACTTAAAACATTATTTCTTCCTCTCTGAAGCCACTCAGACAAAACTGTCCATTCATTGTAATATTCTTAAGTAACACACAGACTAATTAAAACACCGTACGCGAGTTTAATTAAAGAAGGGCTATTATAAAGACATAATGAAATGGAAATTCGACTGGCATTTTTAATTGGGAATAAAAGTAAGGCAGGACATTAGGTTTTATTCAACAGGATTTGATTCGTTTGTCGAAACAAAACACAAAGTTGCACGCTAGTTTAAAGCAAGTGTGAGCTAACTCAGCATTTTGTTTGGTGATGGCTTGTTGTGCTGGAGAAGGAGGAGGAGGAGGGGAAACATGGCATAATATTAAATGGTAACTTTTTATAAATGATTCACATGAGAACACATTCATTCATACTAGAAAGCAGCAAGTGACCGCTCATGTTCTCTGCACTATGATTATGATTTCAGCAACAGTGGCAAGAAACAAAGTGATAGCAGAACATTTGTGCGTGGTCCGACGTTTCCTCGGTTCCCCGCTGCACACTCGCTACTTTACATTGTAGCAAAGTGTCATTTCTTCAGTGTCGTCACACGAAAAGTTATCATCTAATATTTATAAAAATGTGTGGGGCGTTCTTTTGAGAGATACCATGTATAATACATATATTCCACAGGGATATTGGCGTTCCACAGGGCCTGATGATCCATCTGTCTCTGCACGCATCTCTGCTTGTCTGTCTGACATCTCAGCCTGGATGAGGGAACACCACCTTAAGCTCAACCTGGCAAAATCTGAGCTTCTCGTCATCCCAGCCTGTCCC
>JAFFST010014960.1:18672-28672 GCA_022414735.1 Noturus placidus | reverse complement strand
TAGAAGATATATGCATTCAAAATGTAGTCTTTCTCCATCACGAATACGGATCAACAATTTCCATGACATCACTCTGCACTTCAGCGTCTCATCAGCAATTCTGACCAATCAAATGCTCTCTGGAATCTGAAGTTTCCCGCCCCCAATATTATAAAAATCACCTGTCAATGTTGAGCAAGAGAACTGATATCAGTAAAGGTCATAAATGTCTTTGGATGTTCTAACCAGTTTTCAAGTTCGTTAAGAAGGAAATGGCTTGAATTCGTTTACTTAATTGCTCGGGTTCGCACCCGTTGTACTGTGAGGTAAGCGAGACGCCATTGGATATTTTAAAAAGAGGCAGGAGCCACTCGATATGTCCCGCCCTGACTTCCTGTTTCAGTGGAAATTAATTCACGGGGAATTATTACAACATATTAATAACAGGAAATCTAGGCAACAAAACAGAAATAACTGAACTGATTTCCTCACCGATTGCTGTAGTGATGACAATGAGGCTAAGTGAATGCCATGAGTGACCTTTCCCCTCAGGTCATGAGACGGCGACTGATGATCATGCTGATAACCAAAGTGAGAACTCATTTCCCATTGTAAATGGACAATTCCTTCAAATTTGTCAATCATTTTCCCAACATCTAAAAGATTCTGACAGTCACATCAGTGGATATGTTAATGCGCAATCAAATAATCAGATCGACAGCTCGATCGGACCGAAAAGCCTTCATCTAAACAGCTTTATCGATCCGATCGAGCTCGGTCCAAAAGAAATCCCGATCGGATCAGAAGGGGTGGTTTAATCCTTGTGTAATCCGATCGAGAGGGAAAAAACAATCATGTAAATGCTTGAATCCTATTATCTTCTCAGTGCAACGGTGCATATGTTCACGTCTTAAATATGGCGCCCGGTGGAAAGAGGACTGGTCAATGGAGGAGAGAAAATATTTGTTGAACATACAAAAAGATTGTTGCGAGAAAAATTCGTAATAACGATCTCTTCAAAGAAGTGTTCGAGGAAATGCCGTTTGAAGGATTCAGTCAGTGAGTAGAACAAATTAAAAGCCATTGCTGACGTACGCATGTATACACGTCAACAAAGCAAAATTAGGTCATTTGGTGTCACATCCATGACTTTCTTCCTCCGCTATTGTATGATCGGCATGACGACAGACACTGTACATCGGTCACATATAAATGAATATTTGAATCGGATTAATTCGGATTGACTAAAATGGGTGCATTTAATCACAGCCAGTGATGCGAGGGTCATGACAAATAATCTCTCCAAATCTTCACGTTCAGTACGAGGCCATGAAAAAGCAACGGCGTCACTGCGAGGAATGGACAGTCAACCTGCCATTGAACCGCATTAGAGTGCAGAAGAGGCAGGAGACTATAGCTCGGGATGCTACACAGTGACTGATGACTCAGATTCCTCTCTAATTATTACTGCATGAGGTCAATCTGTTAATGTGTCGGAGAGTCACTGCACTGCTCTCGCTTAACTCTTTAAGCAGAAGAATAATAGTGTTCTAAAGGTGCAAAGAGTATTTTTATAGCTTAATAAATCTGTCCAGAGAATACAGAAAGGACGTCTGTCTTAATAAACACGCCCTTTCAAATAATCCATCAAAACTTTTCAGCTAAGAGAGAAACTACAAACAGCACTGAAATGAACGGTTTTAATACTGGAGCAAACTCTTCGCTCTGCATCAGTCCATGCTCTTCATCGCTGCATGAGCATATACGGATGCTTATTGATCACTCTGCTGTGCGCCGCTCAACAAAACTGTCCGCCATCAATTTGTGCATTGTGTTCAGAGGCTTTAATTGTGTCGCTTTGTCGAATAATCACACATAATTACGAGAGAGATGCTCTCTTCAACCTGAGCGCCAACCTGTACCGAGACCTCTCTTCTCTTGTTCTTCCTGCTACGGTATTTGTGCGAGATGCAAACACGTACATTTCACAGGCTGGGAAAGAAAGAGGATAATTTTCGATGAAAATTGGAGAGAAGATAATCAGGGTGCACGGGTATTCATCTTACAAAGCTGGCTGTCGATATGGAGAAGTGTTCGATGTGCACCAGTGGTTCTGCAGAGAATCTATACGTTACGATTACAACACACGCACACTCTTTCTGGGGACACCACAGGGTACACACTAAGCAGCCTCGGATGCAGAACTCAGAGTGCAGAAAACAAGGCAGCCCTGTCCTCATTGTTATTCTCCTACTGCTGTGTAACTTTTGAGAACATAATACCTACATCTCATGAGCTTAGACTAAGCAGGCTTGCCAGAAAGGATTTGTGGACGTCGTAGCAGAGATTTTTGTTTATATATTTCCAGAGTCCACGTATTTCTCTATAATAATGGTCTTATGTGGATTTGGCGAAATAGGCCAGTACCCAAAGGTGACATGTTGCTTATGATGAAGCAGAAACCTCCTGAGAGTCACAGAGTCCGAGATAACACACTATGAGAATTTCCACTGAAATGCAGGGTTTCCACTCAAAGTCAAATGTAAAATTCCATGACTTTTCCCTGACCAAAATCTTGAATTTCCATGACCTACTGCATGAAGAATGGTACAATGTACCATCGATTTCCTGCTTAACAGATATTTAAAGTGCAAAACTTAGTTTTCATTGCTTAAAAAGAACATATACTTCTCTCATGTCTAGACTTTAGACCTCAAACAAAATGGTCCTAATAAAACTATATATTTCTTTAATGGAAATAAAATCAATTTATTTACAAGGTAAGCCCTTTAAATTACATATATATATATATATATAGAGAGAGAGAGAGAGAGAGAGAGAGAGAGAGGAGAGAGAGAGAGAGAAGAGAGATACACACACACACACACACACACTTTAGCTAATACATTTGAAATTTACAAACTAAATTCCCTGATATTCCCTGGCTACAACCCAAAAGGGACTTTGAGACTGGAATAGACTTTATTAACTTTCCATGACATTCCATGACCCGTGGGAACCCTGTGAAATGATATCAGCGCTGGTTACAGGATTTCAGTACAGAATAGTGAAATTCATTTGCTCGATATAATCGGTATGATCGGAGATTAATAAACAAAAATGTAAACATGAGAACAGTATGATTTTTGGTGGCTAATTACACATCCCACTAGCTCTGCTTGCTTTGCTCCAAGGTCACCATTTTCACCAACATTTTAAAACTTTTATTGTCTGAAAATTAAATGTGAATGCTCACATTAGTGCCTGGCTTTACTCTGCTAATGATGTCGTTAACATCTAAACAGAGTTAATTAAACCATGATTGTCTATCATCAGACAGTGCATTATTATATTGTATAAGTAATGTTTCATTCTCCAATTCATGATGCCCAGAATGATGGAATGACAGAACAGGCCTCGTCACCCATTTACTAGTTTAGTAATACAAGAAATATGCATTTTATTTGCTCAATGAAAGCCTACTGGACTTTCAAATGCGTCTTGGTAGAGGTTCCAAACCGATTAACAATTCCTTTTCCATTGCCAGCATTGCTCTCCCTACTTTAACGGAAATTCGTCTGGACTGATGCTTGGCTCCTGCTCATACACATTTATTTAAGCTGCAGCACTTTACTGGCAGAAAAACTGCTGCTTTTGCACAATAAAGATCGCACACCTACACCAAATCAGCCAGAAGATTAAAACCACAGACAGGTGAAGTGAATAACATTCATTATCTAGTATATGCATACAATGACACCTGTCAAGGGGTGGGATAAATCAGGCAGCAAGTGAACGGTCAGTTCTCAAAATTGGTGTGCTAGAAGCATGAAAAATGCACAAGTGTAAGGATCTGAGCGACTAGGACTATTTATTTATGGTTTTGGACAATAAAAAATCTGCCCATTACATTTCCCCTTTGCTTCTGAGACACATTTGTCACATGGTCATTCTGTTCAATACTGTTTAAAGCTGATAAATGGATGCATTTGCAAGACCTGCTACCAAAAAACAACTACAGTTTTCAAATTACAAAATCAGACTTCAATTACTGAGCATAATTAAATACTTTTAACACAACACAATGCGGTTCTCAATTCTGATTGGTCAGAGTTGATGAGGGAACAACTGTTTATAGCTGCTGTAACATAAGCGATGGCGGGAACTAACTTGTCTCGTGTTCATTCCAGCACATTAATTCTGTGCATAATAGCGATTATTGACCTAATAAAGACCTAATACAGCATTGTACCCACTACAGACTGAAATATTGAAGCGACAGACATGTTTCAGCATTCAAGCTTCATGTCCATCAATCAAATATTCTGCCCCCCACATGATAGAATGAAAGAACACTATTCATTTGATGGAGCACAAGCACTGTTCTTCCTCAGTGCTTCGACAACAAACGAATGATGATGAATCTTAGAAGTGAGAGCTGAAAGGAAGGCAGTCATTCACCTACTTGAACTGTGTCCTATGGAGTAACAGCTAGATTTGTTTACCACCGAGAGAAAAGGAGCGGTACTCGGAACATTGCACGGATATGAGTCCCGTTTATTCACAGAAATATGGTGCACTGGTTGATTAACTCATCAAAACACACACCAAACACAGCTGACTAAAATCTCAACAAAAGACCTCCAAACCGTCTCGCATAGGCCAGCTCTCATAAGCCTGATGAAAGCCGGTGCAACTCCACGCGTCAGACATTACGGCTCCATTTCCTCTAGACAATTTGGTGGACAGAAATGGAGAGACCCCCCCCCCCCCCCCCCCCATATCTGTACTTCAGTGTATCCACCTACCAGAATCAAACAGCAGCACTTCAACAACGGTGTTTGAATTTGTTTCAAAAAGGAAGTAGATCGGTTTTGAGAAAGAAGGCCTAGAGGATCCGTGAGGGCTGTGCGTCTGTGCCAGCTATGAGCATCCCAGGTGTGCAAAGCCTTTAAGGGATTTGTTGGATAAAAGTGGCATGTATGCTTAAACACAGGATGGACTTCACTTCAAGGGCAAACCAAATATGACCAGTATTGATTTATTAGCAATAGTACATTTATACATACATACAAATACATACATATACACACACACACACTGTATATACATATATACACGTATACACATACATATATACACATACAGTACATACATACACACATACACATGTACATACACACACACGTGTGTGTATGTATGTATATATATATGTGTGTATATATATATATATATATATATACAGTATATATACAGTATATATACACACACACAAGCAGCATTTTGTGTTTACATATACACATATACACACACACACACACACGTGTATATATATACACTGTATATACATACATATACACATACACACAAATATAAACACATACATATACAAGCAGCATTTTGTGTTTACATATACACGTGTGTATATATACACACATACATACAGTATATACATGTGTATATATACACATATACATACAGTACATATATACACACACATACATACACACATGTGTATATGTAAACACAAAATGCTCCTTGTATATGTGTGTGTATATATATATGTATATACACACAGTACATACAGACACACATACATATATATATATACACACACACACACATATATATATATATATATATACACACACAGTATGTATATACACACACTGTATATGCATGTGTATATATATATACACAGTATGTATATACACACACTGTATATACATGTGTATATATACACATATATACACACCCATTATTTATTTATATATATACAGTGTGTGTGTGTATGTATATATATATATATATATATATATATACACACACACATACATACATACATACATACATACATACATACACACACACACCCACACACTTGTTTATTTTTTAATTTTTTAAATTGAGATCATACACGTTACAATTAAATATCAAACATTAATAGCCACTGCTATGTGTACGATATATATTTAGGAGTGAGAAAAAGAGAAGGAGGCTGAGAGAGATTTGGTTGGTTGCCAGGCACTCGTCAAAAGAAAGGAAATGAGAATTCCTCCAGTTCCTTAATCTGTGGATCAATGCGACTGCCCGCCCACACCTCCGACATGGGTCTAGCTTATAGCAGGGTTGGGCAGACAGCAAAGCATCTCCAACATTTTGACTGCAGCATGAAAAAAATCAAAAATAAAACATCATACAGCGAGAGAAGGGGCACTGAATGAGCACAGTGTGTACACACATGGGTCCGAGACACTTCATCAGGGTTAAAGATCACATGGCCATCAGGGTGAGGGTGAAAATAGAGTAGTCTGAGCACCAACATACATCATAGGGCGGCTGTGGCTCAGTCGGTAGAGCGGGTTGTCCGCTAATCGTGGGGTTGGCGGTTCGAATCCCGGCCCGGGTGATCCCATGCCGAAGTGTCCTTGGGCAAGTCACTGAACCCTAAGTTGCCTCCGATGGCAAGTTAGCGCCTTGCATGGCAGCTCTGCTACCATTGGTGTGTGCGTGTGTGTGTGAATGGGTGAATGAGACACAGTGTAAAGCGCTTTGGATCCAAGTGCTTTGGATAAAAAAAGCGCTATATAAGTGCGCCATTTACCATTTACCATACCACACACACACACACACACACACACACACACACACAAGCAGCAGATCTGCAGCCAACATCTTCATACTGATATTTAACATGGAAGGATGGGAGTTCTGAGGGGTGGGTGTGTCTGGTTGGGGTTTACCTTACAGGCTAGCAACACAATGGGGCAAATGTGAACTACCTTAAAGTTCAAATCAAGTCTTTCTGAAGCATTTTAAGCTTCCATTTTCATCCAGTCAATCCACAGCAGCTCATAAGAGACATGAGAGTTCAGACAATCACATTAAAACCATAATCTACTACACTCATGCCAAGCTCAAGGCCCAAAGGTGCAAAACGCAATATTGTTATGTCCTGTTGTTCCTACTGCTAAACATTTACACATCTAGAATCTGTGCAGAATTTGGAGGAGCCCTGTAGTGTATCGAGTGCCCGTGCCCAACCACCCCCCCAACCCCAAAAGTCAGAGCCGCATCTAAAAACAATTTCCAAAACGTGTCAGGTTTGGCCTTTAGTCTGATTCAATGATTGACTCCAAATCCCAAAATCCATCACCCAGTGTACAGACCCAGAAATATATGCTAATAATATTCATCACACCAACATGGAGAACCCGAATAAACACAAAATGCTGCTTGTCATGTCACATTTTCAAGTAGCCTTGTGTTGCGAATTCACTCTCACCATGTTCACTTCAGACTGTAGACTGTGTGAAAAATACAAAGCAGTATTTAGTGTAAGCAGTAATGCAAATAAGACTTAAATGAACACTGTTCCAGTTTCCTGTGAACCGTTCCTGTCAGTCACCAGGCTTCATCATATTCCTACTAGGAGGCACTCATAATTTCACACTTACTTTGGCAGGTGAAAGGCTTTAACTGAATTGTTTAAGTGTAAGAGCTGATGAGAAAGCTAAAATCTGCTATGGAAGAGACGTTGTGAGAACTAGGGCCTGTTTAGAACAGAAATTAAGGTATTTTTTTTTCCTAATCGTACGATTCTGTAATTCTGTAATCACCTGACAGAGCTGCATAACTGCTTAGTCTGCATTTTAGTAGCACCAGTTCATCTCTGGTGTCAGAGACGAAAAAGTACAATGCTGCAGCTTTAAACATTCATGCACTGTATCACAGATATTTTGTCATTTGCATAATGGAGATATTGCTGTTTATTTATGCCCTTTTTAATAAGAATATTGCTTTTCTATCGCTCATAAGTGTTTCGGGGTTTCCTCCAGGTACTTCGGTTTCCTGCCCCAGTCCAAAGACGTGCGCTGTAGGCTGATTGGTATTTCCAAATTGACTGTAGCGTGTGAATGTGTGCGAGATTGTGCCCTGTGATGGACAAGGCACCTCGTCACGGGTGTCCACTTGTGCCCAAAGTTCCCTGGTATAGGTTCCAGGCTCTCCTGCGACCCTGTGTTGGATGAGCGGATGGATGTTAATGTAGAGATTTGTCTCTGCTTTACCATCCTACCCGCATACAGAGATTATGACTGATATCTCCCAGGAGCCATCAGTGACTGTTGTCATGCAGACCAATGACTGTATAGATTTTTGGATAATGTAACAGGGATACAAAGGTGAAGCCAAAATGTCTCTAATATCTCTAAACTGCAATCCAGTTTTTGTTTTTAACCACACCCATTCCCATGTTAGTGTTTCCTGCCATTTTTACAAGTTCAATTGACCTTGATATCCCCCCCGCAACATTTTTCCTTATAAGAAATGTGTTTTATGGGACTCATTTGACGGTAAATCAAAGGGAGTGGTGTGATGAGCTGATTCTAAGACTGGGCTGGGCTAGAAATGACAGTCGGGCCTCATGAACATGCATGCGTTTTCTAACACAGACCGGAAGCAAACTTCATTTGACATCTTTAAAACTACAGAGATGACATCTTTGGCAGTTCTGTAGCAAATCCAGGTCTTGTTCGGTTGTAAAACTGGGAATTCTTTGCAGTTTTAGCGGTACTGCACATTTAGATGTCCAAGCTAGCTATAGTGCTGATATTATATCTAGCAAGCCAACTTGACTGAACAATGTGATAAACCTGAACCAAGGCCACCAACACTAGCTAAATTTATCTGTATACCCTGAGGGAACGCTTGAAGTAGCTTGGTAAGGTTAGCTAGGTATTCCTTTTTAAACAAACTCCATCAATCGTATGAGCGAAGCATAAAATAGTGCACTTTTCTTTCAGACGGGTAATTTACTGCAGGGGTCAGTGCTACATGGAAATCATAGAGAGCAGCAATTGTTTTCCTCAAAAGATAGGTTGGTTGAGGGGAATGCTCAACTGCTGGCTGCTGTTGAACAGTATATTTTCTGTTGGTACCTTACATTAGCTTCTTATAATATGTTATTTTGATTACAAATGAAGGATATGCATGACATGAATTTTCTTGACAACGGTACTATCTTGCAAAAATTATATACATGTCTACAATTTACCATTTTACATACACTATATGGACACAAGTATGTGGACACCTTACCCTCAGAGCCATGTGTGGGCCTTCCCCAAACTGTAACCAGCAAGTGGAAAACCTTTTCAAATAAGTGGAGGCCCATGCTTTTGGAATGGGATGTTCAATACACAGAGGTTCACATATTTTTGGCCACATAGGATATTCATTATTAACGTTCTCCTTGTTGCTTTGGGTGCGTCTCAGTCAGCTGCCTAGCTCTCTAGGTGGTAGATCAGTATGTCGTGTACACGAGTTCGGGCTCTAGTAAGGACCCTGACTCACTACACGTTGGGAAACTGATGACTCATTTTCCAGCGACGTGACAACTCACTCGCATTGTAAAACGACATCACTAGCATTTAACCACAACAGGCAGGACTGATATCGCTCAGACATTAGGTCATATAAATTTGTTAGCTTTATTTCGGTCATTGCACTTCAAGCAGGATTGTAGACTAACTAGTGGATTTTGTTTTTTGAATCAATCATTAAACACTTCAAAGTCATTAGACTCAAACAACCCATATATAGAATGTCAAATAACAGTTAAAAATCGCTAAAGTAAGTAATCATTTTAGAGCTACAAAAATAACAACTTGAATTTAGTAAGACTAAGTTGGCTGGAAGTTCGTCTGCCAATTTTTTGAGCGGAGAGGCTCTAATATTTGCAAGACGGCGACTCCCATTTCAAAACCACACAATGGGAGTAAACGGCGCCATGTTGTTCACTCGCATATATACAGTCAGATCTACATGCATTACACTTTTTCTATTAGTTTCACTGCAGTTATCTGCTTTGAGAGGAATAACTATATAATGGACCCGGAACTGACAAAATAAAACTCAATAGCCACAGGAGCAGCTCAAATCAAATATTTCTTAAAAAACAGACACCGTATGTCTGAAGTTTGGCGACACCATAATAGTGTGTGTGGGGGGGGGGGGGCTG